>PVIR01035624.1:0-16214 GCA_004026965.1 Petromus typicus | reverse complement strand
ATATGAAACTCACTTCACACCAAAAAAATCAATAAATGCAATGGGATAGTCTCTCCTATTTTTGTGCTACATTATGGCAGAAAGTAATTAACATTTTTAATCAGATGACTTTGAGTAAATCAGATAGTGTCTGGATAGGCCAGAATTAATCAAGTAAGTTCTTTAAAAGTGTAAGCAAGTCAGAATCACCTCCTACTGATCTTGAAAAGTCATATTGCCATAAGTGCTATAGCTGCAAGGAAATGGATTTTGCCAGCAACCATGTGATCTTAGAAGATGACTCAGCCTCAAGGGGAGACTCCACCAAGCCACCATCTTGATTACAGTCCTGTGGACCCTAAGCAGAGGACTCAACTGAGCTATGCCTGGACTCTTGGCCTACAAAAACTTTTAGATAATGTGCTGTTTTAAACAGCTAACTTTATGTAATTTGGTTTCATTGATAACTAATACAAAAGCTCACTTGGAATACATAGATGGTATAAATTTCCCTTAAAATGTATTATGTAGCCTAGCAGTCAAGCCTGGGAAACAATTATAGTCAATATCTTGACTTTTCTGCTAATTCACAGGGAAAGGAACTATAAAAGGAGTCATAGTTGAAGAAAAAATTCAATTCAATTTTAGTATGTAAAGTTTGGGGTATTGTGAGTCACAGTAGTTACTACACATGGGAAATAGAATTTTGCAAGCAAAATTTTAGTTCTCTGGATATAGAAGTAGTTGTGAAAGATGTGGGATTAGATGAAATTACCCAGAAAGAGTACAGAACAAAAGAATTAATAAGGGCCTCCTGGGACACTAGCATTAAGCAAAGTCATGATAGATTAGCCAATTACTGTCCAGGGATGACACAACCAACTGTGCACGATGTCACAGAACCCAAATTAATATGGATTTTCAGTAAAAGGAGAAATGTCAGCAATTTGTAAAGCTTGACATTCACAGTTTGGAAGCAATTGGTGTCATTGGTAAGAAGAATTTCACTGCAGTGATGGAGTAAAAGTCAAATTTCAATGCACTGAGAAATGAATGGGGAGGATAAGGAATTTGAAGCAATAATTGACTAGCCTTTCCAAAAAATGGGATCAAGATGAAAGGATGAAGATGATGATGTTCTCTTATTTGTTTTTAAGATGAATAGTCTTACAAGAGAAAGGAGGGCTATAACTGCTGGATCAGAGTTTCCTTACACAATGGAAAAAGATTAAACCTCCTACATCTGGCAAAATTTATGGGGCATCTACTAGGCAGGGGGAACCATACCTGCCCTGGAGATTCAAAGATAGAAGGACAGCTCTCTAGTCAGGAGTTTGAAGTTGAGGTGGATGAGACACACATGTACAACAAAAATTAAAATTAAAAAAAAGAAGTTATGTGACAAGGCCTTACGTTGTATTTGAAATGGACTTTACACTCAGAATGGGCTCCTCCTGCTTTTCAGAGGTTGCTGGGGAATGACAGAGTCTTAAAGAACTAGGAGGAATACAGTGAACAAACCAAGAGCACATGATCAGTAGGGGGAACCAGTCTACAAATACAAAAGAGGGAGAAGGTACATGGTGCATTTACAAAATGCTAAGTTCTTAAGACAGTGAAGCACCATCAAAAGCTTTTAAGCAGATTTGTATTTAGAAAGATAACCTTGACAGTGGTATAGAGAATGAATTGTGTGGATATCAAAAACTGTAGGAGGGAGACCATTTGGAAAGTCCCTCTAAGGTGGAGAGGACCTGGACTGATAAAGAAGCAGAAGTGATAGAGAAAAAATGGTGCTCTGGTTTGGGTATAAGTTAAATGTATCCTCAAACAGATTCTGTATTGAGACCTTGGTCCTCAGTATGGTGATTCTGAGAGGCCGTGTGGAACCTTTAAGAAAGGCCTGATGGAAAATAATTAGGTTATGGAGGACATTGCCTGTGTAAGGAACTGATGTAGTTCTTTGAGGACCATGGTTAGTTCTCAAAATAGCACTGTTACAAAAAAGCAAGCCTGGACCTTCTCCAGCCTTACTGGCTTCCTGTCTTGCCATTTCCTCTCTTTTTCATAGACACATCCACTGCCATGATGCCATCTGCTATGAGGGTCTCATCTGTCAGGTTCAGCCAGTGTCATGCCCTTGAGCCACCAGAACTTAAGCTAACTAAATTCCTTTTCTTTACAAAGTTACCTAGCCAGAGATATTTTCTTATAATAACAAGAAATGGACCTGTACAATTAGACAGGCAGGGACAATATTAAGTTATTTTTAAAAATGGATGGGACACTGGTGATTAGTTGGGGCTATAGCACAGGAATGCAAAGGAAGTCTCTACTGATCTTAGATGCTTGCTTAGGAACCTGCATGAGGGATGGTGATAGTCAGTGAAGTAGGAAACTCAAAAGCGACAGTGAGAGACATGAGGCAGATGGTAAATTTGTTTGTTTGTTTTTCTGTCTATAAGAGAATGACTTTATGTAATTGTTTAACTGCTAAATAAAAAGATAAGAATTCTACACATGAATGAAATGCCATGTGATATTTTAAAACACATGTACGATGTATAATCAACTTAGAACTACTTATCAACCCCAATATGTATGGCCTTTTATGCAAAAACATTCAAAATCTTTTCTTCTAACTTTTAAAGATATACATAATTAATATCTACAGTCTCCTTTCTATGTATTTGCATACTGGACCTTCTTCGTATTATCTAACTCTAACTTAATACCAATTAATCAACCTGTCCCCCTAAATTTAGTTTGATATATACATTCAAAGTACACATAGAAAACTCATATTAGACTTGATGAACATTTCTTCATCTGAAGTTGGGGGGGTAGAAAGGGAGAATAGGTTCATTTGTGAATCATTCCCTAAATCTTATTTTAATTAAGATCTACCATCCTGTTCCCAAGAGCAAGTGAATAAGCTTAGCTATTTCATTCAGTTAGGAAATGCTTGTTTAAAAAATATAGTCGCAAAGTGTTGGGTGGCATTGCATTAATGATCTGAATGGCAGCCGTGTCTTTCACAAGAGTTTATAGCACAATAATGGCTATGTATTGATTTTTATTTCATTGACTTTTAACCTAAGAAAGAAGAAAATGGTCCCACAAGTTCAATTTCAGGGAAAAGAATATTTTTTATTACTTATTAAACACTCTGTAATTTAATTAACTGGCTATCCCTAATTCAAAACACAGTTCTCTGTGCCTTTGAACCAGACTGGAGAAGAAGTAAAGTTGTGAAGTATAAGAAATAATCTTTCTAGGGCCGGGGAGTTAGCTCTGTGGTTCCGGCGCCTGTCTTGCAAGCGCAAGGGCCCGGGTTCGATTCCCAGGTAACCACATAACAATACTGGGTGTGGAGATTCACCCCAGCAGCAACCAGTACCACATACCACAGTGCCGGGCGTGGTGGCTGACGCCTGTAATCCCAGCACTAGGGAGGCAGAGGCAGGAGGATTGTGATGTGAGTTTGAGGCTGAGCTCAGGGCCAGCCTGAACCACAAAGCGAGACCCTGTCTCAAAAACCTAAAAAAAAAAAAAAAAAAATCTTTCTGGATTCATTCCATGAAGCAATAATTTCAAACACAAATTCCCCTCGTAGGCTCAGAACCGCACTAAGAATTTCAAAATCATCACTTCCTGCAGCGACTTTTGGCACTTCCACTCCTACTGTCACAGGCTTACCACAGAATGTGGTTCTTCCCACAAGAGCTGCCATTTTTTATCCTGATCTAAGAAGTCATTTTTCCAAAAATGCTTAAACTTTTTAAAACAATGTTTCTATAATAATAATTATAATAGAATTATAATTGTAGACATAAATGTAAATTATTTTCATGTTTAGACATTCTGGTTCTTTTTCTCTCCCAGATAGCCTTAGATACAAATGTTGATGTATAAAATCTCACCTATTATGTCTTTTTAAAATTTTTCTTAGTACATGCTTATAGTACGTAATGATTACAAATTCATTGTGGAGAATTTGTAAATGTACAGCATATCTCAATTCTATTTTTTCCTCTTCCCCTGCACTTCAATTTTTAATTATTTTGTCAGCACTAGTTTTTTTATTTATTTATCTAAAGTCTCTATCAAGTTGCTTGTCATAAACACAGAGGAATAGCCAGACAATCAAAAAAATACATGAAATACATAAAACAATTATACTAAATTAAGGTACACTTTTAGATGCATTGGCTAGGTTATAGTAAGTTTTTCCTTTCTCTTTATTTTCTGTTGTCTGTCTTTTATTTTGCACTTTATTTATATATTGGGTTTCTCATAAAAGAGAAACTATGATATATTTAATTTTGTGTGTCTGATTTACTTCATCTAATATGAAGGTCTTAAGGTGCACTAATTTTCCTACAAATGAATAAAGCTTCACCTTCTTTAAAACAGAGTAGTACTTTATTATGTATAAATAACATATTTTCTTTATCCATAAGATATAAGCTGCTTTCAAGATTTAATTATAATGAATTGTGCTGCTATAAACATGAATTTGCATGTGTCACTGTAATATGATGTCATTAACTTTCAGGAAGACATAGAAATAGCTGGGTCAAATGTAACTTCTATTTTTAATTTTGTGAGAAATCTGCATACCAATTTACATAGTGATTGTGTAATTTGATTATTTCTTGAGAACCTGGAGTCTAGTTTTGAAAAATGCTTACTATTTCTCTAGTTTGAAATTTTACAGAACATTCTTGTCTTTTGGTGTCAAAGAACATTTACAGGATCATCCTCGATTCACCTACTTTTCATACGCATCTATAAATCTATTTGTTGTACTCATTTATCTGAAGCATAAACAAACATGATTAAAGAAGCATTATTTGCTTTAATAAATTATAAAATGAGATAAGAGAATACAATATGTGAGCTAAATTCAAGGTGTAATGCAGGAAAAAAAAGTACAATGGTTTAAATGCTCTGAAAAGGATTTCCAGTTCTCAAAATCTAAGTTTTAGGTGAAAAGTCAAGAAGATGCCTTGTTCCACAATAAAATAACTTGTTTCATAATAATGCCAGTGTATAGACTTGTTGGTACCATTCACCCCCAAAATTGCTCCTGCCAGGCATAGAGACCAGAAAAAAAAAATTAATGCCTACTGAGGCAACAGTGTCTAAGGAAAAAGGCACAGACTCTGAACATGGATACATGAGATTTAGATTCTCACACTACAAGACAAGTAACCAACCTAAACAGGTTACTATCTTTTGTCATTAGATTGAGTAAAACACTATCTCTAGAACCAAATTTGATGTGAGGCATGCATGTCATGGAAAAACAGCCAGAAGACAGCCTTTAATTAAATAGGTTCTTGAAAAAATCACTCCTTAAATTTAACATTAGGAAAAAGTATTCCCAAAGAAACTATAGTCTAATAGCTTAATGTTGGTGTTAAGTAGTGTTGATTCTTCAAAAGATGAATTATCACCTCTAAGGGATTTGTCAACTTCTGCTGGTATGACTTGATGTATGATAGTTAATTCTTCTGTTTTATTTCAAATCAAGAAAACGAGGGCTGGGGATTTAGTTCAGTGGTTCTGGTGTCTGCCGGGGATTTAGTTCAGTGGTTCTGGTGTCTGCCTGCCAACCACAAGGTTCTGAGTTTGATCGCCCTCAACCCAGTACCACATACCACAATGCTGGTCATAGAGGCTCACACCTGTAATCCCAACACTCAGAGACAGAGGCAGGAAAACCGTCAAGAGTTTGAGGTTAGCCTGGGCTACATGTGAGTTCAGGGTCATTCTGAACCATAAAGTGAGATCCTGTCTATAAAACAAAAATGAAATGTGGCTTTATCAATAGTTAAATGTCTGCCTTATACCAAATATGCGGTGGTTGCTTTACCAGGCCACATGGCACTCATCCCTGCAGCGACAGATTTTTAGTTTATTTCATCTCACTTCTCTGTTTCTGTTCTTTTCTGTGAACTTTAACTTTGAAAATCAAATCACACTATAACCTACTTAAGACTTACTAAACAATAATTAACACATACACTGTCAACCATCCATATAAGTCAATGGAAGTGACAACACGAAAAGTTTGTACTTCAACACACATGACAAATACCTAGTCACAGACATTCCTGGTGGGTGATTATAAATCATTATGCTTGTAAAACACATACAATTTCAGAAATGTTAAGTTGTGAGGGAACAAGATATAAATTATGGAGAAAAAGGAAATAAGTTCTACACAGTTATCTCTCAGTTATCAAAACAATGTTAAGGTTTGGGGAAATAAAGGACATTGCAAATGTAAAAACTTTTTATGAGAATGGTTAAAATATCTCCAAAGTGTTCATTCTTAGAGCCATGAGAGCAGCCATTCTTGTGGTTGTTTCTCCCCTCTGACAGAAATGAGTGACATATCGGCCATGTCACTTGTGTCTCTATCTAAGCTTCCTGGGCTATTCTTTATCCAACCGTCCTTCCCTAGCAAAACAGCTGGATGAAAAATGGGCCAAAGTGGCAGAGGTGGAGGCAGAGTGCACAGTGTGTGGCTTTCACACACTGCCACAAACCAGGGAGCCTGGGGGTAGCTGCAGGATAGAGTTCGAGGAGGGATTCCCAGTCCAGTAGGAGGAACATTTCCAGAAGAGAACTCTACAGTCCGGCGCAAAAAAAGACAAGAGTAGAAAGGTAAGGCTGGAGCCGAATTGGAAATTGAACAACCAGGTAAGAGAAGAAAGAGGCATAGAGCAGAATGGGTGAAACGGGTGGTGACCCATGTTACCTTCAGAGGAACAGAACAAATCCCATGGCTAGGGCTTTATGTGCACTTGAACAGATGTGAAGAGTCTGCTGAATTTTTGATGAAACAGATTTCCATTTCCTCATGGACATCTTTTTATTAGAAGGTTTTGCAAGATTCTTCAGTCATGTATTTGCACAACAGCAACCAGCAGTGGTGGAAGAATTAGGCCCTGGTCCTGGCATGAAAGCCCCAGTCTTAGCAGAGAGCACTCCATATCACATGCTTCTCTTTTATCACCCTCAACCCTAGTACATACTGAGTTTGTTAACGTCAAAGAAAAGTTTTCTAGGGGTGTGACAAAGGACAACCTGAAATCCTAGACCTTTCTTGTGTAGAAAATGATGATCAGACACACTGTGTTTACACAGCTGTTTTTTTAATCTTTTAAAGCATATATTAAAACTAAAGAAAACGTGCTTCTCTGTCTTTCAGTGAGTAAAATGACTAAAATTCACATTGATACTGAGAGTTGGGGGGAAACATAAAAGTGTAAACTGCTCAGACAAATGGCGGACTCACTGATTTATAGGAATAGCATAAGACTCCCTAGCAACAAAGGAAGAGGAAAATTAATTATTGTAAATTCAAATTTTTTAATTATCTTAGAATTCTTTGTCTTATTTTTGTTTGTTTGTTTGGGGTTTTTTAGGTTTTTTGAGAGAGGGTCTCACTTTGTGGTTCAGGCTGGCCCCAAGCTCAGCCTCCAACTCACATCACAGCAATCCTCCTGCCTCTGCCTCCCGAGTGCTGGGATTACAGGTGTGAGCCACCACACCCGGCACTGTGGTATGTGGTACTGGTTGCTGCTGGGTGTGAGTCTCCACATCCAGTATAGTATGTGGTTTCCAGGGAATCGAACCCAGGTCCTTGTGCCTGCAAGACAGGCGCCGGAACCACTGAGCTAACTCCCCGGCCCCTTTGTCTTATTTTTTAATTGAAATCTCTATTGGTACATAACATATACACACCTTGATTGCACTCAAAAATGTCTTTGTCTCTTTTTTTAACTACCAATCCATTCATGTTAGTAGAATATCCACAGTACACATACATCACATCTACTTTTACACAAGTGTTATGATAACAAAGTAATTGTTTCCATATGTTTTTTTGTAGAAATCAATATTCCTGCTCATTATCTTACATTAGATTTACTGCATCTCAAATCTCACCACCATCCCCCCTTGGCTGGGACTTCACACAACCAAAATAAATTTTATGTGTGTTCCACTATGCTTACTGGAGATGTATTTCTACACACCAAATTTCCTTTGGGAGTATTCTGTTCTCTTCTAATTCACAGCTATTATAATATGAAGGAAATGGTCTGGCTTTTCTCTTAGAAGAGGAAAACAATGAATGGTTTGCCAAACTAGCTCATAAACCCCAGTATCAGAATAAGACCCATCTTTTAAAGTAAACCAAACTATAGTTTGGTCACATCTATCTTAAAAATCTAAATATATGGCTGGGAATATGTATACCTTGAATGTTGATTTGAGAATATTTTAATCAGAACTCCTTCAAGTACTTCTTAGAGGACTATCTCATACTTTTATACCTAAATACATCTCACCTTCTTATACTTGTGTGGTTTTTTTTTTTTTTTTTTTGCATCACTATAAGGTTGTTATCAAGAACTTTACTTGTTTTATGTTCCAGCAAATTGTTTTGCTTTAACATTTAGATCTTTGATCATTTTCATTTTAGTTTAATAGAGAGAAATATGGGTCCAGGTTCAATCTTCTGCATGTATATAGCTCATTTTTCAGCAACTCTGTTAAAAAGGCTATCTTTTTACAGAGCATGTTATTGGCCCTTTTGTCAAAGATAAGGAAACTGAGTTTGCCTGGAGTTTTTACGAATCCTCTATTCTGTCTCACTGATATTTCAGTCTCCTTTTTTTGTCAGTACCATGCTGTTTTGACATACTCATATTTATAGCGGTATAATTTATAATAACTAAATCTTCAAAGCAGTCATCATTCAACTGATGAATGGATAAAGAAAATATGATATTTACACACAATGGAATAATACTGTTTATCAAGAAGGATAAACTTGAGCGATACATAAGAAAACAGATACATTGTGAGCCTCTAATATTAAGTGAAATACATCAGGCACACAGCTTAAGTAGGGCATGATTTTGTTTTCATGAATAAACCAAAATATAAATAAAAATCAAAATGAAAGATGACAGGAAATCTCTTGTAAAAAGAAAACAGACCAAGAGATGGAGGGAGAGGAAAGGAAGAAAGGTGTAGGGTATGAAAAAGAATTAAGATGTGTTTAAGTATATGAACCAACTCCCCATAAGGACTGTAATCACTACATTCTACAAACATATATTTTAAAAATTAAAATTAAAAAAATAAGATTATCATCTCCTGATATCCTGGATACAAATGAAATTCTACCATAGCCTATATTGCCACAGTGAGGTTCCAATGCAATGAAGCCACAGGCAGGACGGGAGGAAGTCAAGTAACTAGGCCAAGTACTTCTAAGAGGGAACTCAGCATTTATCACTCAGCAAACAGTGTCTCAGGGTCTGGGGTTGGACGAACTTCACTGCTCACTTTGTACAAATTCCCTCCTCATGAACTGTCCCTCGTCATCATGGGCAGGTGTCATTCCTAGCTGCTGAAATGCTTCGAGGGACAGAGAGTCTATTATCTTGCTATCAGCCCATATCTTTTTAAAATAATCTTTTCAGACTATGAGAACAATATTTATTATAGAAAGTTAAGAAAACACAAAAACTTATTAATAGCCATAATAAAAATACTCATAATCATTCAGGACACCTCCCCAAAAAATACAATAGGAATGTTCAAATATGGTTCTCATTAGGTTACTCAGCACTTTGGTTTTTGGAAAATTCTCCCTGTCAATGATTTCAAATCTTTTGTGCAAGTTCTCTCTACTATACACACTCAATTTCTCCTCCCTCTCCCCAAACATCCCTTCAAATAGCCTGAATCAGCACTCATTTAATAAATACCAGTTGAGCATATGCCAGATCTTGTCTTTAGACTCTGAGACTCAAAATGGCTAATAAATCATCTGTGGCTTCAACAGACAAAAAATAAATGCTATGATTTAAGTCTCTCCTTTCCCCCAAAAAAGTACAAATATCAAAACTTAATCCCAAATGTGGTGGTATGCAGAATTTTGGAGCCTTTGAGGGGAAGATTAGGTCATGAGGACTCCACCCTCATGAATGAGACCAGTGTCTTCATTTTTTTAAAAGACAAGAAGAAAAGAAAGGAGGGAGGGCAGGAGGGAGGGAAGAAGGAAGCAAAGAAGGAAGGAAGGAAGGAAGGAAAGAAGGAAAGAAGGAAGGAAGGAAGGAAAGAGGACCCAATGATCTTGTTTGACCCTTCTGCCTTTCATGTGAAGACACAGCAAGAAGGCACAGTCTATGAAGAAGAAAACCCTCACCAGGCACCATATCTGCTGGCAAGTTAATCTTGGATTTTCTGCTACCATTAAGAAATAAATTACTATTGTTTAGAGACTATCCATGATACTGAGATGTTTGGTTACAATCACCCAAACAGACTAAAATAATAAACACATTTTATTTATTAAGTACATCAATACATAAAGTACCTTCTATGCACAAGACCTATGCCGGGCATGAGGAATGCAAGGTATCAATGTGAGGTCATCTCAACTGCTATGACATATAGAATATTCTAGCAGAAGAGAAAAATGTTAAAATCTGTCCTTGGTTAATTATAAAATTGTTATGTGACTTCCACTATAAAGGAGCACAACGTATACAGGATTGTGAAACAAGACATTTTTAGGAAGTTGAGCACAGCTTCCTGGAAGAGACAATGCCTGAGCTCTGAGGAATTAACAGGGGGCTATACTCAAAAAGAAAAGATGGAGGAAAAGCTGACTAGAAAGAGATCAGAAGGTAAAAAGACAGAAGAAATAGTGAACAGCACAGCAGAAGAACCAAAACAGCCAGTCTGACACAAGAGGGCAGTGAGGCCCTGAGGGCTAGCGATTTAAAACAGAGAGAGAATGCTTAGATCTGCATTTTTATGAGATGACTCTAGCTGCTATACAGAGAAGGTTGTTGGGAAAGCCAGAATAGGAATTGGGGTGAAGATAAAGGTTGTTATGGACAATACCGTAGGAAAGAGACAGAATAAAAGCTTGAAGAAGAATGGCAGCGCTGGAAACACAGAAGGGTGAGGGCTAGAGAGAGATTTTTTCAATAGACTGTAAACCTTGATGAGAACCCACCCCTAGATTCTGGCACCCCCACTTCCCTGAGTACAAAAGCTGTTTCCATTTTTTCCTTAATAAAGATCAATGAGACCTTTGCTTTTCCTTTTCCTTACCTGGAGGGGGGATGGGATCCTGTCCCTGTGGATTACATATTTTTAATTACTTCTTTTTACCCTTGTTCCAAAAACTATTTCAGTGTTTAAAAATAATATATGTATTAGATTTTTTTTAAGTGTGGTGGACACTAACACATTGCTAAGAGCCCCTCACTGAAGAACCTGGTGCCCCAGTTGCTATGAAAGCTGTTGGTAGACACCCTGTGGCTATCTCTCCACTCAAGGACTGCTTCAGCTGGAGAACCTGCATCTCTTCCTGGGACAGCTGACCTCTAATGCACAGCTGAAGGGAGGGTATAAAGACATGACCGCTCAGGCCCAGAGCTGAGCACTCTGAAGCACCATTCTAGCGGAAGAACTTCCCACATGGTCCATGAGATTATGCTACTTTCTGTCTCTCTCCTCAATCTTGGCTCCTTTCTACTCCCTTCCACAAGTTAGACCTGTAGCTCCCTAACAAGTCTCCTGCACCTTAAACTCTGCCTCAGAGTCTCTTTCTTAGAGAGATCTACCAGACTGAAGCCTGGTAAAGAAAAAAAGGGCAAAAGAAAAATACAGTAGGAAGAACAGTCATCAGGTTAAGTAGACAAAATATAACCCACTTGCTAGAAAAGTGAGATTCAGACACCATGCCTTCATGCAGCTAAAGAAGACATTCAATCAGAGTCATGGGGTACAGTTTCCCAGATTAAAAATAAACCAGTTGCCCAGAGGAAGAAAAGCACTCCAGGGAATTTGTTGCTGTCTAAAGCCTCACAAAGAGACCACTGTAAAACAGCAACAGTCGCCCCAATATCTTCCTCAGAAGAGCAGCAGCACGTTTCATAAGGTCATGGAATGCTACAAACCCTGACAAATCAAACATGCATATATAATTCAATTTTTTGAGGCAGGTGCCGGAACCATTGAGCTACTGAAATTCTTCCATATTGAAATTCTTAATTGTTTATGTGTTTGAATTTAAGTCTTGAGTCCTGGATTTCATTTCATGTGGCAAAAAAAAAAAAAAAAGAAAAAAAAGTAATCCGATTCAGGATAAATTCAATCAACTCCAAGCATTCTTCCCTTATTCTGATTTTTTTCTATTCTCCTTTCTCAACAAATATCCTTCCAAAGGTATTACTTATATGAGAAGGTTCATATTCTCATTCTTTGGGGTTAATGAATTTTTTTAAACTCAAATTTTTTGAGATTTAAAACATTATTTTATCAAATGTAAGGTATGACCAGAAAATATGATTAATGTTTGAATTTACTACAGTAGCAAATATATTGCCATTAATCCCCCTCAAAGTACTCCCTCACAGTGCAAATATACTTATCCAATCCTCCCTGCCACTTTTTGAAGTCTTTCATTTGTTCAGTTGTTCTGCAGTGGCTGCCTCAGTGTCCTGAACTGATTCAAAATATTTGCCTTTTATGGTCATCTTGACTATGAGGAAGAGTCAGGACACTAGAGTTGATAGACAAGGTGGATAAGCACACATCATAATATTTCTAAGGGCTTGCTTTTCCTCTGGATAATAGCAGCAGCGTTCTAGATAATTTTTACTGCACCCCATAAAGACACTCACAAAAGAGAACTTCCAGAATTGCTTCAGAAAGTGGCAAGAGTGATGAAATCAGTGTGTTTGAAAAGAGTATTTTAAGGAGGCATTAATGGCTATGTGTCATTTATAGTAATAAATTTTTATTTAAACACTCACCATATGTTTTGAACACACTGTGTATTATTTCTACTATAAGTTTCTGAGATTCAAATGCTCATATCTTACTATTACTTCATTACTTCTTCCTTCTTTCCTTTCAGCATCCTTCTCTCAGGCAAGAGAAGCCTCTTGCCTGGTTTGAACAAGGGAAGGAAGTATAAGGGTATTCAACAAATAAAATGAATGATGAGGAACTTTTAAAATTTTGGTTAATTAATTGTTACAGTTTTTTAACAACATACCTAAGTGAGAAAAGTACCATAACACAGTACAGTGAACAAACAAAAATAATTTGGGCAGAAACTCAAAACCATGTGGCCCAGGCAGACATAGCACATAATTAAAATAAGAACATACTTTTTGTTGAGGGATGAAGAGAGTGGTAAGTTTTCAAGCACATTTCACAGGGCTCATCCAAGCAATATCAAGGTTCTTTTTATGTATTTATCTAAGACATCCATATTTAAGATATGTACCTCAAAAAAGCAAGCAGTTAAAAAGTTTTTGTCTTTGTTGTTTGTTTTAAATAAAATGCAATGTTGTACCCCTAAATGAAAAAGTCATGTTAGAAATCATGTTTATTGTGGTATCTGCCATCACTCACTAAGCCTGGTCCAGCCAGTTTATTTTAAATTTCCAACTACTAGGAAGACACAGGCTCCAGAAAAGTGGTAGTCGAGAGACTGCTAGAGCTACAGCAACAGGAGCAAAGCAAATAATATATACCTCGGCTTCAAGTTCATGGGGGCAAGAAGGCGCTAAAGATAGCACTCAAATTGCAGATGTGCCCAGATGTGGCTGCTAAGAATGCTGAAAACATCAAGAGAGTTTATAGGTTATCCAGCACCCTGTTAGAGAAGGACCAGAAGGCTCATGCCTGCCACTGAAGGGATATTATTGTGAAAGTAGCCTTTTTATTTACATGTTACAGCTTCAATGTCTATTAGATGAACTATAATAGCTACTTAATTTCATGATCATTTTAAAGAATCATCACAGGTAGAATTTTTTGTAAAATTCTTCAGACTATTAAAATTCATAATATATAGGAAAATAATATACTGCACCTCTTACAACTACTCCACAGATTAATATATCTTTATACACATTTAAAAGAACATTAAATGTACTTTTATATGTACTTAGATGTACTTCCATCCCTACCTTACACCGTGAACTACTATTCTAAATTTGGTAATTATCACACCAATGCATTTGTATACATGCTCATAGCCATATATACATCTCCAAAAATTAGTATTTTTATATTTAAATTCTACATGAATACTGTATGATACTATCCTTTTATATCCCATGTTTGTAAGGCATCACCTTAGTATATCTATTTCTAGCTGGTTTTCATATAATCCCTTGCATATCATTCAGTTTTTTTTATCCACTGTCAGGGGGATGATTGCTTCTGATCTTTGCAAGGACAAAAATGTTATTATAAAAATACTAGCTCTTTGTATACAAAATCAATTATTTTTTGCCCAAAAATTCCTAAAATGTGATCCACAGATCCTTGATGGGCAATCCAGGAGGTCAAAAATATTTTATAATAATAAGAAGATCCTATTTAACTACTTCACTGTGTCGGCATTTGCACTGATGCCATGAAGGTAAAGCTGCTGGTGCTTTGTATGATCAAAGCAGCAGCACCCAGCCATGCTAGCTACAAACTAACTGGTGGTTTAAGAGTGTATGTTATATGTTGTAAAATAGAAAATACTCAAAGAAAAATGGGGTGAAGGGGGAAAATAATGAGATAATAACTAAAAAGAAAGGAAACAAAGTTTATGTATATAGGGGATGGGGGTTGTTAGGGTGGGTAGGGCTATGGGAAAAAATGAGAATTATTTGTCATATACTGGTACAAATTCTCATTGTTGAATGCAATTATGATATGTATATGTAATGTACCAATAAAGATTTCAATTAAAATAAAAGAGTGAAGTGTAAATAATGAGGGGAAAACGAATGTGGTAATAATAAAGAAGAAGAAAACAAAGATTGTGTATGTAGCGGGTGGGGGGAGGCAGGGTGGGGGAAAAAGGAAAAAATGAAAATCAAGTCATGTCATATTCTGGTACAAACTCTTAATGTTGAATGTGATTATGATATGTATTCATAATGTACCAATAAAGAGAATTTTTTAAAAGTAAAACAAAATTTTTGATTGTATTAAATTTAAACTATAATATAGACATCTATTTAATATTATATGATGAAGGGAGAGGGAACCCAAAGTATGTTTGTTATTTGCCAAAGTGGAATGATTTCTCAAGAAAAAGGCTTTGTGTGAGGTTTAATCTCTAATATGAACTACTGGGCCAAGGAAATAGCTCCGTGATTCTGGTGCCTGCCTTGAAAGCATAGTATCATATGTTCAATCCCTGGTACCAAAAAAACAAAACCAAAACAAGAAATGAACTATCACTGTTTTTTGTGGAATGTTAATTTTTCCCTGAAGAATGGCTGCAAATTGAAATTATTAAACTCTTGGGATATTTGGTAGAGATTTTCCCAAAAATATGCATGTTGTGAGCCTGATATTCCAAAGAAAACTGACGTTGTTATTGTTGTTAAATAAATTTTATCTTTTGAGAAAATTTAGAATTTTTGAAAATTTGAATCCAATACTGAGAGTTTACAGCTTCACGATACTTCTTGATTTTTCTAATCAGATAGTTGGTGGGTATTTAACTAATATATGTAAATATATCAACATTTTGAAAAGATGCTTAAGTTAGCAAATCAACATTCTTCAAATGATTAAATGCAAAATATTACAAAATTATGCATAAGTAAAAGTCCACTAAATATACAAGGTGAACTATGGATTTTATTTGATAGAATATGAAAAGTTCATCGATATGGTTTCAAACTAATCTTTATGAAACTACCACTTGGTAGTTTGGGTACAATATCAAAGAAGATTATCCACAATTACCTGAAAAGGCTAGTAAAATACTTCTTCTTTTCAAGTTTCATTTTTGTGGGATCTATATTTTCTTAATATATTACAATCAAAACAATGTACCACAGGGCCGGGGAGTTAGCTCAGTGGTTCCGGCGCCTGTCTCGCAAGCGCAAGGACCCGGGTTCGATTCCCCGGTAACCACATAACAATACTGGGTGTGGAGATTCACCCCAGCAGCAACCAATACCACATACCACAGTGCCGGGCGTGGTGGCTCACGCCTGTAATCCCAGCACTAGGGAGGCAGAGGCAGGAGGATTGTGATGTGAGTTTGAGGCTGAGCTCGGGGCCAGCCTGAACCACAAAGCGAGACCCTGTCTCCAAAAACCTGAAAAAAAAAAAAAAAAACAAAAAAAAAACAATGTACCACAATAGATGAAGTA
>PVIR01035623.1:0-16421 GCA_004026965.1 Petromus typicus | reverse complement strand
AAGAGCTGTCCATTGGAGAGGTGTTCCCTTGTAAACCAGCCTAGATTAGGTCCCTCGCCCCATGTCTTTCCATTTAGAGAAAGAAAATGATTTTCTACCGTCTTTCTCTGGTATCAGCTCATGAGGGATATCTTTCTTGTCATTGTTTCTCCAGGGCTTGAAAAATCACCTACCATAGGAGGGGGGAGAGTAGTATTTGGAGCATGAAAAGAGGAACTGATCACTCAACCAAGAAACACAGGCAAGAATAGTGTGAGAGAGAGCTGGAGAGGTGGAAGTTGTTCTTTTAGAGACCAGCTTGAGACCTGGGGAAAATCATGCACCTTTTCTGTACTTGATTTTCTTACCTGTCCATCTGTTTCAGAGGGTGGTAGACAAACAAATGAATGAGTGTATTGTGTTCCCATAAAACTTCATTTATAGAGACAGAAATTTTGATTTCAAATAATTTTCATGTTAAACAAAATGTTGTTCATCTTTTGACTTGTTTCCCCCAGATATCTAAAAACACAAATACCATTCCTAGCTCACTGGTGTATAGAAGTAGAAGTTGGGGTGAATTTGGCCTCTATGCTTAAATTGAAATAAGATTAAAATTCCTTTCCTGTGTTGCACAATAGCTGTGTGTGGAGTGGTTCTTATGCTGAAGGCACCAAACATTTTCACTATCATAGGAAGCTCTTTGGGCAGCTGTGGTCTAGATAGAATAAGCCTGAGAGATCCCTTGCAGGCAAATCGGCTCATTAGTGGGAGAGCAGGACAGCAGCGCAGGCATCTTGCATCATACCATGCCAACGCTGCTGGGAAATTTTGTGATTTAGGCTTGACTGCACTGCTGGGTTTTAAAATGCTATTTTGAGTGCTACAATATTTAGTAGAAATCAAAATCACCTTCACGTAGTATTGATTAGATTACAATGAAAATATTAAAAAATAAAGTTTAGCTTACTACTGGGAATGAACATGCTATTTCTTTCTTTCCTTTTAGAATGAAAAGAAAGTTTTATTCCTGGGAGGAATGCATGAATCTTCGTGAAGTTAAGGTATTTATTAATACACCAGGGGATACTTTGTTTTGTTGATTAAAAATATCTGCATGTAGGGCCGGGGATTTAGCTCAGTGGTTCTGGCGCCTGTCTTGCAAGCGCAAGGACCCAGGTTCAATCCTCGGTAACCACATACCTATACTGGGTGTGGAGACTCACACCCAGCAGCAACCAGTACCACATACTACAGTGCCGGGCGTGGTGGCTCATGCCTGTAATCCCAGCACTCGGGAGGCAGAGTCAGGAGGATTGCTGTGATGAGTTTGAGGCTGAGCTCAGGGCCAGCCTGAACCACAAAGCGAGACCCTGTCTCAAAAAACCTAAAAAAAAAAAATATCTGCATGTATGCTTGGGTTTATAGTTGACACAATCATTCATTCAACTTGTAGTTTTTCACTAATGCTAAAAAGTGGGCAAATGATAAAACAGCTAGTAGTTAATGAATGTAGATTACAATGTTCTATATTTGTGAAAAACACTATTCGAAAATGTTTTATCTTAAATGGATTTCTTATATCAATATACATCGATAAAATGTATAGATTGCATATGTCACATGAATTACTGTTGCCTCCTTGGATGGTTGTTCCTATCAATACACAGGAGTATCTACTTGTGGATACTCGGTTTTAGGTACTTGTTGGATCACTTGTTCCATCATCTGGTGCTCCTTCTGTCCCTCTTGCATCAAGCCCTATGGAAACACTTTAGTAGAATATTGAAACCAGACTGTTTTGCCCTGGGGCTACCAAAGATGGAAGGGTCCTTCAAAGCCAAAGCAGGGATCTGCGGGCTCTTTCTACCCAGAGAGTCCTCATTTAGTGATTTAGTTCCACTCCGGCAACTTGGTTGTTAAATGAATTGGTCATGGCAGTAAATGAGAGAGTAGATAAAGTATGTACATGACAATATTCAGACCAAAGAAATGGTCAAAGGAAACTCTAACTTGATGACTTTGTTTTTATTTATGTAACTCTTATATGCACTACTAAGATGTATAACAGAACATAAAACTGCAATATTGTACTGTATGGTTCAATCAGCAAAAATTAAAGTTTATGCATGTATTGTATAAAAAAAGTATACTGTACAAAAGAGACATTGAGACTATAAATGAGATATATAGAACTGTACACACACACAAACTGTACACACACACTCAGTCTGAGTGGCAGGTGGTAAATCCCACAAACACACCTTGGTTCTAAGTCTGAACAGTTGTTAAATGTGTACATTGTTAAACAAAGAGTATCTGTAAAGGCGAAGTGGAAAACATCTGGGTCAAAAGCTCACACTCATCTGTGAGCACACAGATGAGTCACACAGAGCACACACAGTCATCTGTGTAACAAAGTGAAAACAAATTCCAAAAAGTTTTAATTTATGAAATGTGAACTATAATACTAATTAGATGAAATTTTGTATAAGTCTTCCATGAGAAGAATGAGATTTTTTAGAAAGAGCTTAATATTGAAAACCAGGTTCCCTGTCATCAAACTGATTCCAAATGTTCATGTGTAAAACTCCTCTTTGCTCAGGGAATAGTCAAAATAAATGTTGGGTTGCATTTCGTGGATAGATCATAGTGTGCTGAGCTCCTGCCTAGAAAACAAAAGCTCTGGAACATCCTAGACTATCAGAAATAGAACGATCCAGTGGCATTTTCTTTCTTTCTTTCTTTCTTTTTTTTTTTTAGTTTTTTGAGACAGAGTCTCGCTTTATAGTTCAGGCTGGCCCTGAGCTCAGCCTCAAACTCACGTCACAGCAATCCTCCTGCCTCTGCCTCCTGAGTGCTGGGATTACAGGTGTGAGCCACCACACCCA
The DNA here is from genome assembly GCA_004026965.1 of Petromus typicus. Taxonomy (NCBI): domain Eukaryota; kingdom Metazoa; phylum Chordata; class Mammalia; order Rodentia; family Petromuridae; genus Petromus; species Petromus typicus. The sequence goes on along the minus strand of PVIR01035623.1, from coordinate 13,551 downwards.
GCACTGTGGTATGTGGTACTGATTGCTGCTTAGCCAGAGTCTCCACACCCAGTATTGTATATGGTTACCAGGGAATCAAACCCTGGTCCTTGCATTTGCAAGACAGGCACCAGAACCACTGAACTAAATCCCCGGCCCTCCAGTAGCATTTTCTTAGAAATGCTGAGGTCTGAGAAATGTCCTTGATTTGGATCCTAATCTTTTACTTTCATTTTTTTACATTTTCTTTTTTTTGAGACAGGGTCTCACTTTGTAGTTCAGGCTGGCCCTGACCTCACTATGTAGCCCAGGGGAGCCTCAAACTCACAGCAATCCTCCTGCCTCTGCCTCCTGAGTGCTGGGATTATAGGCACGAGCCGCCAGGCCCAGCAGCTTTTACTTGTGTATACAAATAACTGTACATTCACCCTAATGGAGGAGAGATTGCTGAGGCATCTCCACTGAGAGGTGTGGAGGTGCGGAACATCTTGGGAACCAGGTGACATCCTCGGCAAGATCAGTGGAGTAACTGCTGTTCCAGCTGACAGCCACCGAAGTGGCTCCTGCTCTCCGTCCCCTGTGCAGATGCCCCAGTTGCCCATGACTTCACACAGACGTCCCTCCCGGGACAAGGTCAGCTGCTGCGTCTGAAGGAGAGGGGAGGAGATGGAAGGCCAGGCCTTGCCACAGCTCTTCATCCCTACCTTCTTGCTGAGCTACTTCTTTTTGGCCTACTGATGCAAAAGGGAGCAGGAAAGGAAAGCTGTTAACGGACCAGGGTCTCTTGTGTCCTGTATCTTCCCAGCAGTAAGGGAAATGAGACATTCTTTACTTGGCTGCAATGCTTGACTGCTGCTTCTTCATCCCTTTTCCTGTCCAGCCTCGTGTACCCCTCAGGAGCTTGTGGTCTCGGGGAGATTCTTCACCCACTGGCCTGCAGATGGAGGCGTCCTTGCTCCCGTCATCAGAGAAGGGGCACCAATGACTTTTTTTTTCTTTTGGTGCCAGGGATCGAATGAGGGCCTCGTGCTTGCCAGGCAAGCGTTGTGCCACGGAGCTAATCCCAGGTCCCCAGGGACATTTTCATTGGAGTTCTCTCCTGCGTGGTGCTGTGGCCTTCTACCACATTGAGCCTTGTACCACAAGAGCATTGCCTGCTCTTCTCTCCTGCCATCTTTTGAGTTTTTTAAGCTGGGCATGGTGGTATGTGGCTGTTAACTCAGCATTGGGAAAACTAAATCAGGATCCCTCTATGTTCAAGGCCAACCTGGATTACATAGTGAATTCCAGGCTAAGCCTCAACTACATAATGAGATCCTGTCTCAGAAAATTTTCTTCTTTACCATTTAACTGCTGATGTGTTTAGTTCCTTGTTCCAAAAATGCCCCTTCCTTTTGTCTTTAAACTCGTCCTTCCCCTGGCTTCTTTTCTTCAGTCTGTAATTCTGTCCCCCATTTCCTGCAGCTGAGAAAAGCCCCTAAGTCCTTCCTTGCTCTGGTCACCTAACCTTCCAAACTTTCAGTGCCACTTCCCTACATACATGTAGTTTTCAGTGTAACTGAGTCAGACTTCTCTGCAGTCCCATCGAAGCCAGAATCCGGTGAGTTATCCCTGGCACCAGGCAGTTTGGCACCTGCCCCTCCTCCAGCCACATTTGGAGCCTCCTTTGGAGCGAGACCATGTGACCCTTGATGTTTGTTGCTCAGACTCAGTCTGCGCCGTGCTCACAGCTCTCACAGGCCGGCTCCTTCCTGAGGCCTGTCTCCTCCATGCGCCGGTCTGGCTGCAGTTGTCCTCCTTTCACACTGGGAGACGCTCTCACCCATACTCAGCATCGATGTTGCTCCTTCCTGGCACACCTGTGACATGTGTTTCTGTCATTCCTTTGACATTAATATGATTTTCCTCATTAAGTGCATTTTTAATTCATGCATTTTGAACTTATGTCTTTCTTGCCAAGTAGGTTGTTTTCCTCTTTAAAGTAGACTTTGTGTCTTATGCCCTGGGATATTCTACAGGCCAAATACATAGTAACTTTGATAGTTAAATAGTTGAACCCGACAACATGGTATGCCTGTAGTCGCAGTAGCTGAGAGGCTTTGGGCTGCATAGCAAGACTGGCTCTCAAACAAATAAACAAACAGACAAACAAACAAACAGACTGATCAGTCCCTAAGAAAGGCAGCCTTGATAGTATCCAACTGGAACCTTTTTCCACTAGGACTGCCCCCTGTGGACCAATGATGGGGTTTGTCTCTGATACAAGTAACCTACCTCTACCCTTCCCTCCTTTAGAAACATTTGCTGAGATAAATGAGACGACTTCCTGGAAGAAAATCCCTGAAGTGAATCACATAAAGACTTTGGTGCACAGTTTATCTTCTTGCATTAAACCGACACAGTCTTTAACTTACTCACGAGCCTCACTTTGAAACAGAGGCTGAGAGCCACCCTTAGCCACAGGCTAAGCGTTTACCCTCAAAGCAGACTTGAGGCTAAAAGTTGAAGGTACCGCAGGCCTTGCTCAGAATTCTCTTTCAGGAAAGCTAGATGATAGAACTCCTTTCCTATGAATGAATTTATACTGAGGCTTCTCATCCGAGAATTCTTGGCCGCTGCTTGTGAAACATTTTAAGAAAACAAGCAGAAATGGCTACGTTTGGGGCAGTCCAGGGGAATACTTACATGTTGAGCAATGTGTTTTTGTTTTATTTTTTGTGATGGCGGGTTGACCTCAGGACCTTGTGCTTGCCAGGCAGGCACACGGCGCCACTGAGTTACATCCCCAGACCACAATGTGTGTGTTGTTTATTCATTGAGAACCAAGAATAATCAGCCTCATTAGATTATTCTGGAAGATCTAGCCTAGATAGTTTTCTAAAACCATGAAGAACCTTTGCTCAAGAAGCATCTTGGGAGGAATTTGTGTTGTGAGGAGGTGGCTCCAGCAGAGTTGGACTGTGTTTTCTCTCCTTCCCCAGCCGCTCGATGTCACTTGATCCTGTGGCACATTCCCAACACCTGATGGCTTGGCTACCTTATTACCCAGGAGGCTTCTAGATCTGGACGTTCATTTTAATACTTCTTTTTTTTTTTTTTTTCTTTTAGGTTTTTTTGAGACAGGGTCTCGCTTTGTAATTCAGGCTGGCCCTCAGCTCAGCCTCAAACTCACATCACAATCCTCCTGCCTCCACCTCCCGAGTGCTGGGATTCCAGGCGTGAGCCACCACGCCCAGCACTGTGGTATGTGGTACTGGTTGCTGCTGGGTGTGGGTCTCCACACCCAGTATTGTTATGTGGTTACCGGGGAATCGAACCCGGGCCCTTGCGCTTGTGAGACAGGCGCCGGAACCACTGAGCTAACTCCCCGGCCCTACAATTTGTTATTATTGTTAAACCCTCTGCCCTGTGAGGAAACAGCCTTGGAGTGATTGGTGACCTCTGCAAAGGAGACAGTCCATCAAGTTTTGATCATCCAGTGAACAAACTGCAGTTCTGTCTCTAGGTGCTCTACGTGAGCAGGGCTGCTCACTGACACAGTTTCTGTTCACCACAGTCAGAACTCAGGCTGCAGGGAGAAAGCAGTATGTGTACATGCGACAGTAATCATAGGGACTCACAGAACTGCATCTGTGACTCCCAGCAGGCAGAGGTTGGGCAGAGGCTGATTTCTGGCCTACCCTCTTATTCCTCACCTGATTCCTGACTGCTCTTTAATTTTATTGTTCTTAGAGACCAAAGAATTTATTTCATATCACTATGGAGTCTGTACAGTGCTTCCTTTTCTTTCTCCATAATTAATCACTTACCTGTCCAATTATTTAAATACAGGATGACCAAAATTGCATTTTCATTAACTTTTATATCCAGCAAAAAAATATAAAAATGACACTTACTGAATTTCTCCAATAACTTTTCTATATGTGGTATTTCTTTTCTTTCTTTGTTTCTTTTTTTTTGCTGTTCTGGGGATTGAACTTGGAACCTTGTGCTTGCCGGGAAGGCATGGTGCCACTGAGCTACATCTCCAGCCCTGAGTATGGTATATCTTAAAACATTCAATACACAATTCAGTGTTACAACCTGGACAGCAATATCTAGTCTTTTTCCAAAAGTTTTATGGATTATTATCTTTCTTTGAACAACATGTTTTATGATGCTGTGATGGCCTTTCCTTTTTGTTTCATGGATGATATAATTTCAATAAAATGTCTACCCACTAAATGTAATGGTAAAGACATGGGTTGGCATTTCACTATCCTGTATTTTTCAATTATTTGGTCTATTAGACCTAATCTAAATTGTAAATGACTTTTTGAACTCCTTGATTTTATTTTTATTTTTATTTACTTCCTTTTGACACAAGGTCTTGCTTTATGTTCAGGTGGGCACTGAACTCACTATGTAGCCCAGATGAGCCTCGAACTCATAGAAATCCTCCTGCCTCTGCCTCCCGAGTGCTGGGATTACGGGTGTGAGCCACCACGCCCGGCAATGTGGTATGTGGTACTGATGGCTGCTGGGCGTGAGTCTCTACACACGGCATTGTTGTATGTGATTACCAGAGACTGAACTAGGGATCTTGCACTTGCAAGGCAGGCATTGGAACCACTGAACTAAATCCCTGGCCCCTATTTTATTTTTTTACTGTAACTATATTTGTTTATTGGTACATTTTATACATATATTATGATCACATTCAACCTTGAGAAATTTTACCTACTTCACACATCTTGATTCTCTTTCCCTTACCTATTCTTTCCTTTTGAACATTTTCTTCCTATTTCACATCACCTATTATACATTTTGGCATTCATTTACACCTTCAGTTTTTCATATTAGAGAAAATATATGGTATTTACACATCTGTGTCCTATTTATTTCACTTATGAGTATCTCCTCAAAGTACATTCATTTGAGTATAAATGACTCAGATTTATCATTCTTTATTGTTGAGTCATACTCCATTTTATTAAAAAACCACATCTTCTTTATTCAGTCTCCTATCAATAGGCATTTGGGCTGTCTCCAAGATTTAGCTACTACCAACTGAGCTCCTATAAATATAAGTGCATACATATCTCTTTGGTATGAATTATTTTAATTATTTTGTGTATATACCTAGGGGAGCAGTAGGGTCAAATGGGACTTCTAATCTTAGCATTTTGAGGAACCTCCACACTGACCTCCAGAGCAGTTGTACCAGTCTCCCTTCCCACCAGCAGTTGGGTTCTTTCTCCCCACAGTCCTGTCAACATTTGTTGCTGGTTGATTTCTTGATAGCAGCCATTCTTTGCGGAGTGAGGGAAATCTCAGTGTTATTTTCATCTGCATCTCTCGAATGACTGGCAGCATTGAGCATTTCTTCATATTGAACCCCTTTGTTTTATTTATTTATTTTTTAGGGTTTTTTGAGACAGGGTCTCGCTTTGTGGTTCAGGCTGGCCCTGAGCTCAGCCTCAAACTCACATCACAATCCTCCTGCCTCTGCCTCCCGAGTGCTGGGATTACAGGCGTGAGCCACCACGTCCGGCACTGTGGATATGGTACTGGTTGCTGCTGGGTGTGGGTCTCCACACCCAGTATTGTTATGTGGTTACCGGGGAATCGAACCCGGGTCCTTGCGCTTGCGAGACAGGCGCCGGAACCACTGAGCTAACTTCCCGGCCCATGAACCCCTTTGTTTTAAATAAATAACAAACACATTCTGTACTGTTTGGTCTAGAAGGTGCATAAATATTTTGTAATAATATTTTCCTTGCTCTTTGATTACAGAATAGCTTATTAGATGGTGGTCAATTCTATCACCACCACCAATAGAATTATTATAATCTCCCTTCCTATTCAGTCTTTGTCCCAGAAGTGTCCGTTTTATATTGCAAAAAATATTATTGATCTATAGCTAATGTACTTTTGATAAGTTTTTATAGATAATAACATAAAATCATAGGTTATTTTTCACAAGTAAACACAAATTAGTGAAAGAAAATAACCAGAACTTATTATTAGATTTCACCAGAAACAAATATCAAAGGCAAATACAACATCCTAAGTAAAATGTATGCAAAAAATAGTCAATATGAAACAAACATGTCTGAGTATATCTCTTGCAAACAAAAACTGACTAGTTGAAATGACACCTGCCTGAGAGATGCTTGGGATAGTCAGTATGTAAGGAAACACATTGCCTGGGTAATGTTTGCAATAAACTGTTGAGTGGTTAAAACTCACCTTGTAAGGAGTCTTCTGTGACTCATGCACATATGACCCAGATGCAAGTCAGGAGAATCAGGCCGTCCACCTCAATCTATTTGAACAATATCCTATTCAAAATGTCTTCTGTTTGTTCACTTGTGATCACAGCTGAAAGCAGCTAGAAAATTCAAAGTCACATCTCCTTTATTCTGTTCTGACTACTTCCTCAGGCTGGCTGAATTCTGTAGTCTGGAGGGGGCAAACCTAAAATAGCCCTGGCCTGCTACTGAGTGCTAGGCACAGCCGGATATACCAGTAATAAGTGAAATACTTACCTTGTAGTCTGTTCATCAAAAATTTTTCTCCTAGGGAAAGTTATTATTGATTTCAGAGAAATACTCTGTGTTAAGTTGTCAGTAAATATAACTTATGGCGTGCCCTAAAATTAGGTATTTTTTTCCTAAATTTAACTAGAACTACTTCCTTCTTCAACAACAGATTTTCTCTCATTTTTTTTCCCTTCTCTTTCAGTCTTTAAAGAAGCTCAACCATGCCAATGTAGTAAAATTAAAAGAAGTTATCAGGGAAAATGATCATCTTTACTTCATCTTCGAGTATATGAAGGAAAATCTTTACCAGCTTATTAAAGAAAGGTATGGTTTGACCATCCTGTTTTTAGAAATAAATATTGCAGGGCTGGGGATTTAGCTCAGCAGGCACAATGCCTGCCTGGCAAGCACAGAGTCCCAAGTTTGATTCCCAGTACAAAAAAAAAAAAATATTGCAAAGTGGATGTATTTTCTTTCTGCTTTTTAAAAATTGCTATTTGCTACTCTTTCTCTGATTATTTAACGGTCATGCTACTGGGCTTTAAGGCTGGAAGCACCTGCTACAAGAGGGCCCAGCCATATTCCTGCTATGGGATGCCATGTGATGGCCTCATGGAGTTGCTTTCAGTATAGTGGGTTTCTTGTTTTATTTACCCAAAGAGGATCAAAGATTAAACAACACTCTACATTTCTCTGTTTCCATGAGGACTACTGGGCAGAGCGGTCACAAGTCAGGGATGTACTCAACTGCATTTATTTTGAGGCCCCCATTGAAAACTTCTGGGCTTATTTGACTTCTTCTCTTGCTGAAGTCCTCAAGTACTTGCACACAGGAAGGAGGAGAACACTAAGAAACTTCCCTGCTAGTATAATTTGCAATTTGAAATTGAACCATTGACAAACTCTGGGTTCACTTTCTGGTGGTAAAATGATGCCTTTTGTGAATTTTGCTGGGTGGTCTGAGCGCATAAATATCATCTTCATTGTCAATACCAGCTGCAAACCCGTGGGTGTTGTCCAACCTGGGAAAGATGTTAACATCCACTCGTTTTGTGTCATGAGGGTTTCATCTGAAGGACTTCAGATTTTCCCCACTGAAGTTTTAGAAAGTTTTAGCTTATGTTACAGAGAGAGATTTGTATGTGCTGTTACAGGGATTTTTTTGTTATTATAAAATGTTTAATCTTTGTAACATAACTGAAGATATTTGGTATTTTTAAGTTAGGCCCCTTGTAGGGACAAATTATTGTTTTTCTTGGGTATTTTTTTATTAAAAGATCTGGGCAAAAATTAGTGAAAGAGGACCAAGAATGTGGTTGAGTGATGAAGTGCTTGCCTGCATGTGCAAGGTCCTGCACAATGAGAATAAAAACTGGTATAAGAACGTGTGTTTTCTTAATTTCCTACTATGTAATGAGAGAACATGAAGACAGGGTATTTCTTTTAATTCTTAAACTCAGATTTAAAACTTTGTTTTTCTTTGTTCTGTGCAGAAATAAGTTGTTTCCAGAGTCTGCTATAAGGAATATCATGTATCAGATATTGCAAGGACTGGCATTTATTCACAAACATGGTAGGTGGTCTCAAGTATTCTGCCTTTGAGTAACAGTGAACTGTGGTCCTCTGGCAGAAAATGTTGAAAGCATTGATGTCTTTTGGAATTAACTCCCTGAGAAAGTTGAAAAGTTGAGAGGCTGATAATGAATTTTGGTTTGTGGTTCTTTTGTTTGTTTATTTGAGTTTTTTTTAGCTTTTTTTGAGACAGGGTCTTGCTTTTGTAGTTCAGGCTGACCTTGAACTCACTATGTAGCCCAGTGTAGCCTTGAATTTGTGGCACTCTTTCTGCCTCTGCCTCCCAAGTGCTGGGATTACAAGCGTGAGCCACCACACCTGGCTCATGAATTTTGGAATGTGTTATCTTTTGGAATTTTATTTCTGAGTTTTCTTCCTTTATCATATCCTTGTGTTTATATTCTTTAATTTTTTTTTTTTTAGTCTTTTGAAACACTCGCTTTATAGTTCAGGCTGGCCCTGAGCTCAGCCTCAAACTCACATCACAGCAATCCTCCTGCCTCTGCCTCCTGAGTGCTAGGATTACAGGCGTGAGCCACCACGCCCGGCACTGTGGTATGTAGTACTGGTTGCTACATGAGTGAGTCACCACGCCCAGTATGGTATGTGGTTACCGAGGAATCGAACCCGGGCCCTTGTGCTTGCAAGACAGGCGCTGGAACTACTAGCTAAATCCCTGGCCCACTTTAATTTTTAATATTAAGCTTTAGTTATTGATTTAAGCATTATTCTTCACCATAAACTGTTGTATTAATGAGAAAATGAAGATTATAATTGTGAGAAGCTGCAGGTATCACATTTAACCCCTAATGTCACTTCACTGTGGCTTCTCATTTTCTTAGAATATTTCAGTTTGTTTCAAAAGGTTTAAAAATGACCTACCAAAAAGTATACAGTATAAGAGACAATATAAATTAAAAATTAGAAGAGTGAAAAAGAGACAAAGCTAAACAGGATATGTATAGAGTCATGTTATAGTCATGGCTCAGGTCAATCCTTAAGATTCCAACGAGCATGTTTTATTTCAGGCCTCAGATTTGATTCTGGGCTTTCAGAATTTCAGAGAATTTGAAATATGACTAGAGAATACACAGGGTTTCTCTGAGCTAGAAACAGACCTGAAGTATTTTGGGGAGAAGACCAGAGAGAAACTTGCCTCATATTTCCTTTGGATGGGGTGATGTGGAACATGCCTCGAAGGTGGACATCAGGGCAAGCTACATGGGGCCACTGGATGGCGCATGGCCCAGGCATTCACCTGACAGAGAAACACTTCTGCTGGGGCTTGTGTGATTCCCTGAGAGATAATCTTGCTAGTCTATGAGGAAATATAAAACACCCAGACAAACCTTCTGAGCTGAACTTTTAATTAGTTTTATGAAGTGAATGTGAGTTTCTACCCTCCAGGAACTGCTAGAGTATTGCTGGTCCTTGTCACTAATTGGACGAAAACCCAGATGGGATGGAATTAATAACCTTCAATGAGTCCAGAGTGGCCAGATGGACACATCTCTGGATGATGCCGGTTATCCTCCAAGGTCATTTAGCATGGAGACAGATGGGTACAATGGCTGATGTTGCCTAGGCAGAAGCCCCACTCAGCCGAGGATGTCGCCGTTGCAGACACCAGCTCCCATGGTGTCTCACCACGCAGTAGGACCCTGGGCTGAAACCCCTGGTGGTGTAGTCAGTTCAGATTTGGCATAAATTGGCCATGAGTAGAAAAGTCTTGCATTGCATAAGGGAGCACCTAACTCTCAGCTTACCCTTTCCCCCAGGCAGTTACAAATTAAATGAAACACAGACAGATACAGGAGGTCGGTTCAAGTCTTAGCTTGAACTCATTCTAAGTAATATGTGGGTAACAGGCGAGACTGAGTCAGGTTATGCATCAAGGAAAAGCATCATCCCTGATTCCACTGACATTATGGTACTAGAGCTTTAGTCTTTGTGCACAAAAACTCACAAGGGATAGTATAAATTTCAGAAACACTGAAACCTCCAGTATGATGTCTTATGAACAAATAGAAAAAGGTCACTTACAAGATGTAAGACTTCAAGAAAAAGAAATAATAAAAAAATCAAAAGAGGTAAGTCGACCAGCACATTTTTGGTTAGGCACTAATCAGAGCATTTTACTTATTGGGGTTATTTGCTCAATACTAAAAACAGAGATGTAAAAGAGAGCGAGTGTTCTTGGTTTTCTTTTTTTTTAGGTTTTTTGAGACAGGGTCTCACTTTGTGGTTCAGGCTGGCCCTGAGCTCAGCCTCAAACTCACATCACAGCAATCCTCCTGCCTCTGCCTCCTGAGTGCTGGGATGACAGGCATGAGCCACCACGCCCGGCACTGTGGTATGTGGTACTGATTGCTGCTGGGCGTGAGTCTCCACACCCAGTATGGTATGTGGTTACCGGGGATTGAACCCGGGCCCTTGCACTTGTAAGACAGGCGCTGGAACCACTGAGCTATATCCCCGGCCCATGGTCTTGGTTTTCTCTTTTCCTTTTTGCTGCTTTTCATGAGACTGACATGTTGGTTGTCAGGAAAAACATGTAGGTGTTTGTCCAGAGTCCTGCCTAATTGTGCGTGTGTCTTTGTCTGTGTAGACACACACAGACCATACATCTGCACCACATGCTTGTGTTCCTATACATATATTCATTTCTCCCAAACATGGATAAATACCCATGCATGTATTTGTGGCCAGTAATCTAACACCCCTGCACTCCTGTGTCCACGCACTCCTTTGGAACTCAGCACTGTCAGTTTCTCCTGTGTGTCTTAGACACTGGCTGCATTGTGTATGGAAACAGGGCCTGAGTTTATGAAAAGCATCAGACCCCTAGTTGTGTCACCTCAGTATTGTGGACCTTGCCAGAGATTTCCGTAGACAACTTCCCGCAGCAATTTCTGGTGATTAGTGCCTGGTTCTAGTTTGAGCTTAATAATTCTTCATCCATTACCTTATTTATTTCCTTGCCAGCCCCTCAGGTGGAAAGAACAAATGGTATCTATTCCTGAAAAGAGACTGAAGTTCAGAGATATTTTAAAAACTTGCCAAAGGCCGCTCTGCTTCCCTAGACAAATCTACTTCAAAGAGAACAAATGAATACAAGATGAAGAAAATAATAATAATTGTAGTGGTTGGCACAGTTTTGAAGGTCCAGTCCCATTTTTACCAATAAATGACTTAGAAACCTTTATGATTTTTAATGGCATTGACTTTGGTTAAAGGAAAATATTCCTCCATATTATACTTTCTTCTTCCATAACAGAAAGAAAGTCTAAAGCACTTTGCCAAGGTGCCTTAGGAGTTTTAGGCCCTCACTGGTAGTGTATTCTGACTGTGAGAAGGTACCTGTTGACCCTGGGGAGCAGCCTCCTCTGAGAGGGAAGAACAGAGCTGCAGCAGGTTGCTATGGCCATATTTCGTGTTCCTGAGCATCCCCCGTGGGGCATGAACGCCCGGCTCTACTAGGTGCTGGGTAACCTATGCCAAGCAGATATGCTTCTTAGGAATTAAATAACTGAGCATGCTGACCATAATAATCCATATATTCCTATCAGATTCATCCACACAGAGTGTGGTGGAGGTCAGAAATTATTATTATTATGGTTTCATTCTTGAGCTATGACCTGTCTTCCAGATATCCAGGTCTCTTTTTACCTGCGCAGGTAGCAGACGTGCATTCAGTGATTTGGAGGACAGTGATTAGCCCCCGCCGTGGTTCTCTGTTGGTGTCTCACCACTGCCTCACTCACTGTACACAACTGTCAGACGGTCTTTTGCCTTCCTGTGCTTGACTGTTCCTATGACCTTTTTGATGAAAATATTGTAGGCTTCAACTCAGTATTATCTGAAATTCTATAGCAGGAAGGTATATAAATTCACAGTGCTTCAGTATTCTGTAGTCTTTTCTATATATTCTTATTAGATTCACCCACACAGACTGTGGTGGAAGTCAGAAAGCCTTAGCTTGATATTGTTTTTCTACCCATTTATAATTAACAAAAAAGCCCAACCACAGTGAATGGAAAAAGTCTTTTGATTATTCAGCTAGCACGCAGCAACCTAAATTCCAGCTAAAGGTCTGTTCTTGTCTTCTAGATGCCAAATAGTTTGGAAGAGGAAAGTTCTTGTAACAGCTCTTGTGTGACCTGTGAGTGCCTTGCTCTAAGAGCTTCCACTGTGACAAGTGGGCATATTGTTCCAGACTGCAACTCACACCCTGGCAGGATGCAGACACCACAGTAGATCAGTGCCACCTCCTTACAGCTGGGCCATGTCATCAGCCTCACAAGCCTTCACTCCAAACTAGCACCGTGTCTGCTTGTCCATTTTGACACATTGTTGGGAGGATAAAGTTACAGAATTCTCTAAAAGTAGTAGTAGTAATGACCAGCTCTTCCAGGGGCCACTGTGCCAGCACTGCCCTAAAGGCTTTTCAACTCTAAAGCACAGAATCCTGCAAAACAACTCCATGAGATTACACAGTTATTTCCTCCACTTTACATTTGGGGAAACCAAGGCACAAAGTACTAAATGACTTGTGAGCTAATGAGTAACAGTGGAGCTCTGAGACCGAGTAGAAGACTGGTGTGCACACTTACCCACTAAGCTGCGTTGCCTCTTTCATGCACGGGAAATAGTAATGTTTAACAGCATAAGGGAGAAAACACATCCACTGATTGGTGTAGTGTTCATCAGTTGTTTTTTTAGACTCTGTTTGTAATTAATTTTGTCCTTGCTAATTATCTTTTAATCATTATAGGCCTTCAGGTGTGAAAAGGAAGCTTCAGGGAGGAACAGGTGTGTCTTGGTTACTTTTCTTATTGCAAGGACAAAATACCAAACCTTCACAAAGGAGAAGTTTATTGTAGCTCACAGTTTGTAGAGGTTTCAGTTCATAGCTGGCTGGCTCTATGGGAGGGTGGCCTGGCAGAGTAGAAACAGTCCATGATGGGCAGAAGGCAGGGAGGCAGCAAAACCATAAACTAGAGAGGAAGCAAGCAGAAAGGGCCTGGTAATAAATGATGCCAGCACCCCTCTTTCTGTCCAGGCTGCTATCCACCTGTGAGCAGGTCACACTCACTTAGGATGGGCCTTCCCATCATTCACTCACAGAACTTTGCCAAAACAATCAGTGGACTAATTTAGTAATCACACACCCTTAATCCAAGCCGTACACATTCTAGATCCTGCCGCCTCTGAAAAGCCCCAGCTAGGACTGCATGAGGCTTTAGGGGACATTTAGGTACAAGCTATAAGAAGGCAGGAATTGCTTTTTTCCTCCTCCTCATCAGCACACGTGCTCACTGCAGAAGCAGGATTAAAGATGGGTGAGTAGTGAGATAAAAGATGACGCCTGGCTGATGAGGTGATTAGTGTTTACAGGAGCATGACTCAGGGATCCAGAGTTCGAGGTTGGCAGCGCAAGAATGACACCTGTATCAGAGTGGGGATCAGTGTGTTC
>PVIR01035622.1:0-16821 GCA_004026965.1 Petromus typicus | reverse complement strand
CCCAGCTCCCTTTCTGTCTCTCCAGTTGGTAAGGTTTTTGCTTCTTTCTCTGGTGATGGTGTCACGATCCTTCATCCCCCTTCTTTCAAGCCTTTTGCGTTCTCCCTGGAACTTCTCCAACACCTCAGGGGATCGCTAGGCTCAAGCCAAGGACAGTCCAGAAGTGCAGGACAGTCAGTGCCTACAGGATGACCCCAACCAGCGGGGGCCAAAGACCAGTGCTCTGGGCACCTTTCACTCCACTGACAGTTCTGTGGGCTGCTCCCAAGGTTTTCTAACCCACCTTGAACACAGCAGTGGTCCAGAGAGCTCCCTTCCTCCCACCTGCCCTGTCTCATCGCCCCTCGCTCCTTCTTTCCTGCATCCCATCACCTCTCACACACACAGCCAGCACACAATCCTTCAGGCTCTGCTTTTGGGAGTAACCGTATGAATGGGTAGAGATATTCTCCTTCACCTTAGGCAAAGCCTTTGGAAAATGAAAAGTCCATGTCTATTTCTAGAAAAAGCTGAATGTTATCACTGAAAAGATCAATAATATCTCTAGCCTCCATTAGTATGGGCTCATCTGAGGGACCTCCCTGCAGCGCAGCCTTAAAGGACTTAAAAGTGAGGTGCCAGGTGAGTACCACGGAGCTGCTCCTGTCTTACACAGAAAATTACAACCCTTTGTGAGCTCCAGTGGCAAAACTAGGGGAGCTCATAGAACTCCCGGCCTCATCATCTCATTTCAACAACTGAACTTGAGGAGTTGTTCAAGACTATCTCCACGTTGAGTGGAGAAGGAGGGTCCAGAGCCAGTTCTCTAGACTTTCTACTGCCCTAAATAAAAACGGAAGACAAGACCCTAGAAGTCCACTCCGGACGCTGGGCCTTTGCACTTGCTATCTCTTTTCCTGGAATGTTCTTGACTACTATTTCAGTCTCAGTTCAATTGCCAACACCTTAGAAGCCTTTCCTCTCCACGTCCGTCAGGACAGCCCGTCCCTCAGGCGATTGTGACATCACCTTATTTTGTTTTCATAGCACTTTCCACAATCTGGCATTCTGATCATCTATTAGTTTATGTGTTTATTGCGAGTCCATATTCTGTCTTCGTCTCTGGTTTATTCTAACGTTCAGCCTACTCTGAAGGATCAACATTTGAATAGGAGAAATGATGGCTATTTTGTACACTCTGCCATAAACATCACTTGTGTTTACTGCGACGTGACTACTGTTCTTCAGAATATAGACCACTGGAAAAGAGTCTAGCTTCCTGGTTAGTTGAATCCATAGATTAATGCTTCTGAATTTCTGGTGTAGTTTAAGGTCATGGAATGCTGAGTTAGGCCCTTAGTCTATTCTCCGTGGACCATGGTGTTTTTCCTGACAGATTCCACCCAAGACTCAGGGACTCCATCAGGGTAGAATCCATCCGTGTCATCAGGACACACAAGAAGAAAAGGGGAAGATGGAAGGGATTGGTTTTCTGCATCCTCTTCTGTGACCTGCTCTAAGCCTTGGTATGTTAACTACCGTGAGCCTGAAATCATGAAATTTTAAAAGAATATAAAGCCCAGTTCTAGGGCTCAGTAGGGAAAAGAAGGAGTCATGCATGGATCAGATTTGCTTACAAGAAGAGGAGACTGAATAACTGCTAGCCAGGAATAGCAGCTGTGCACTATAGCTCATGTACTTTGTGCCATACTTCCCAGAAACCTTAAATGCATTGTTAAGAATCCAGATAAGAGTGCAACCTAGTCAGAGGGAGCTAGACACATACATGGACAGCACAGTCACAGTGCATCCTGAGCAATCGCTTTTCAGGTGCTTCTAACCTGACAGTACCTCCACAGCACCTTTTGTGTTCCCTGACATCTTTTTTTACCTCATGACTGCTAAGGTCACCTTTGTACATTGCTCAGAGCTGAGAGAGTATTTGGGAGAAACTCTATCATCCAATGCACAGGATGGAGCTGAGCAGATTGTTCAGAATAGTAGATCTCAAAAGGCAGGACAGTTTTTGTTTGACAAGTCATGTTACATGGAGCTCTCCTTTGTCTATGGTAGGTACCAGGAGTCTGACTTCGTCCGTGAGGTCAGAGTGCTGGATCGTTATAAAAGATGTCTATATTTATCTAAGAAGCACTAACAGAGCAGGCCAGAAGCAAGTAGTCAGGTCTCTAGATATGAAGGGAGAAATCCTCGCTGCCCTCAACTGTGTCCACAGCATGAGGAAGGGCCAACTACAGGAAACAGCACACAGTGAGACTGTGTGAGAACTGGGTTTCATAAATAATGACTGCTGTCTTTGATCTCTCTGAGAGTTACCGAGCAGGATCTCTTTTTCCCTCCGACCTTATTTTTCTCATTCGCTTCTATTATTTATGCCTGGGTTGCTATTCTTCATGGAAGTACAAGGATTAAGAAAACGTGTGTACTGCCCTTAAATTGCTTATACTGCACTGGGGCCAGGAGGCATGTGAATAGGTGCTGGAAATAATGAACCCTTCCTGGGAAATTATTTGATGAACCATTCACTACACACTAAAGTAGCAATGACTAGGAGGTAATGGTAATGAACGTCTTCTAGTGATATCAGAAACCAGGTAAGAGATGATGTCGTAACATGCTGAACTTGGTAGGATGTTCTGTGTTTGCATTTTCACTACTATAGTTTAATATTGTCCATATATTAATGTCAGATGAGACCTGGGACCATCTTAACCTTGCAGCAGGACTTTCATGTAGACAGGAATCATTTTAGAAATGGCAGGAAGGCTCCCTGCCCCACCCAAAATATTGCTCCTTTTTGATACTTCAGTTAATGCGCTCATTTGAAACTCTTGATACTAAGATGTTTTTTCTAAATGCATAAAGTGGAACCATATATCATTTTATGATATCATCTGGTTACAGATCTACTGAAAACAGCTTAGTACAACTTGTCCTCAACCCAGTTTAGTGACTGACTAATCCTCACCCTATGCCACGGATCCCCACAGCAGAGAATGGGAAACTATGGCATGGCTGTATCCTAAGTAACCTCAGCCTTTAATAGGTATCATATTAAACCATAAGAACTATGGTTTTATATTTTAGTACCTGCTGTAATAATACTACAATTAGCCCTATAACAGGAATCAGCTTCTACTTCTACCTTGGTTAATTATCTAGCCTTGTGGCCTTGGGAAAGTTACAAAGCTCTTAGTGTCTCGAAGTCTTCATTTATTTAAAAAAAAAAAAAAGAGAGAGAGAGAGAGATTGATCATTCAGTTCAATGAATCCAAGGTCCAATCTGTTTCTAGCCTGTCAGAGTAGCTGACATTTATTGAGTACTTAGAGCAAACAAAAACATTTTCTTGACTCTGTTAAACTCATTATCTATGTACTTTTCTTTTGTATTTCCAAATGAGAGTTTGCTTTTATTGATATTCAAATCCACTTGGTGACTCACCAAATAAATTTTCAGAAAGGGAAAACTCATCCATGGCCAGTAAATGGGAGTGTTCGAGCAGATTCATTCTTGATCCCACACAAACTTTTCAATTTGAAGACGCACTTCTGTTAAGATGGTTTTCAAATGGAAACCCTGAAAGGAACAAACACAAGCAGAGTTCATGGTGGCAGCATGGTTAGGAGAGCTAGTCAGAAGGGACAGAGAGGATGGGAGTCATTTATTGCACAGAAGTACAAAATGGTTCTTCGGTAGAGATTTTGCCATAGTCTCTGTGTGTTTTTTCTCAATATTTATCATGTGTACACCTTATTTAGACTTAAAAGTGTCCAAGATATATAGTTTCAGAACAGACACTCTCTAATATATCTGGGAAAACACCGTATGCGTTCATTTAAATTTCAGCACTTGGAAAATGTGGACCAGACAATATGACATTTTAGTTATGTCTTTACTTCTTTTATAAGTCAAAAGAAAAACAAACTTTATTTAAAATGGAGCAAATCCATGATTTATTACCTTAAATGTTATCAAAACATTGAACAGGTCTATATAAATACATTATAATTTAAAGATACTTCCTGTTGTAATTTAGTTGACTACGCATTATGTCAACAAATCAAAAATTCAACAGATGTTTCCCTGAGATCTTTATTTCTGTGTGGTTTTCTTAGTCTGCTTGTTTGTTTTCTGAGACAAGGTCTCACTTTCTAGTTCAGGCTGGTCCTGAACTCACTATGTACCCCAGTCTAGTCTTGAACTGACAGCAATCCTCCTGCCTCTGCCTCCCGAGTGCTCTGACTATAGGTGTGAGCCACCACACCGGGCATTGTGGTGTGGGGTACTAGGGACCATACACAGGACTTTGTGCTTGCCAGGCAGACACTGGAACTACTGAGCTAAATCCTTAGCCCCTTTATTTCTGTCTTATAGAGAGATTTTTTTTTAAAGAGATTTGCATTTTAACTGTCTTGACTGTCTTAGTTGTATGTTGTTCAGGATTAAAAGAACTGATAGTAGAAGGAAAGATAATGGTAAATCTCACCAAAATGTCTGAAGTTTCATCCTGAAGAAATTTCCAGAATAAATCCAAAAGAAGCAGTGTTCACTTTGAGCTGTATCTCAGCTCTTCTTGTTTTTCTTTCTTATTCCGTGATGTTTTCTACTTTCCTAAGAAGTAATTCGAAAGTCTGAATAATAAAAAAAATGCTATCAGAAGCTCTTTTCCCAAGCTGCTTTCTATAGATGATTACTAAATCTTTTTATCTTGTCTTCACAAGATATCATTTTGTTTGCAAATAAATATTTATATTTGCAACTCATAAGGAGAATACCAAGGTTTTATTGGACAAATATTTATTTCATTCAAGTTTATTCAACGCTTGTTCTCTGCTTCCTCCTCACTCACCAAATGTGCCAGTTCGGGTATAAACGAGTTTCACACATATTTGGCTAGTAAAATAGGCTGCCAGAAACCAGTTTGGTCCCTTCACTCACCTATTCACACTTCCAACAAATGCTGATTGACCAAGCATTCTACTGGAAAGCCTGGGTCAGATCACTGGAGACAAAATGGAGGTCGGAAATGTCCATGGCCCAGAATGTTAGGCTTGGTGAGGAATACAGGCCTTAAAAATAGTCACCCACTCTGATGAAATAGGAAAGATGTTTATAAAGGCAGAAAGCAGGGTGCTTTGAACTTAAATATATTTCCCTAAAGCTGTGAGCTTGGGACCTAACTGCCCATAGAAAGTATTTTAGAAAGTGACTGGATCTTAGGGATCTGACTTCATCAGCAGATTCATCGTTGATGGAGTCACACTTTGATGGCCATATTGGGAAGTGGTGAAACCTTAGCAGTGAGACTCACTAGAGGGTGGGTCTTAAGGATGTGCCGCTGAGCACTGTGACCTCTCTCTCTCTCTCTCTCTCTCTCTCTCTCTCTCTCTCTCTCTCTCTCGGACGCGCATGCGCGCGCGCACACATGCTCCCTCGCTCTGATTCCAGGCTGCTGTACAGTGTCATACTTTTTAACCATGATATTTCTGCACTGCCATCATCCTAAAAGCAATGGAGCCCCAACCGTGAGCATCAACTATGAGTGAAGATGACTCTTGCTCCTTTGAGTTGTTTGTGTCAGGTGTTTTGTCCCAGGAGCAGGAAGCTGAGGAGCAGAGTGCTCTAAGGGGGAGATTCGGTGTGAAGAGGTAGGGTGTGGACGGATAGGGAAGGAGCTGAAGAAAGATTCGGTTTTGAAGGTCATTTTTCCAAGTGAGGAATACTACAGCACATCACAAGCCTCTAGAGATGGGAGTGAGGAAGCGAGAATACATTGTCCTGAGAAGGGGTCTGGCCCAGAGCCCGGGGCTGTGTGCAGAGGCCCCGGGACCATTTGCTGAGCAGCTGCTCTGTGACTCTGACTTCAGATTTCCCTCTGTGCTTCCTTTTCTCACATCTAGTGTTGTTGAACAGACAGGTTTCAGCTAGATTTCCAGGTGACCTCAAACTCCTGGTTTCAAGTCCTTCTAGCATCCAAAGTATCTGGGAGGCGGTGTACACCACTGCACCCAGCGTCTGTCGTAACCTGAAGCACTATGAACGTGACTCTGCTGTTCTTCCACAGTCTACTACAATACTCTAGTGTTTCCTAGGAATACTCATCTCTATTTTGCCCTCCTGTAATAGATTTTTGCTGTCCGTGTTGAATTTCAGAGCCCAGTGCACAATAAGTCCTTCCTTACTTATCTGTATTTATTATTTTCTTGCTTAGTTCTGTCAAATTCTAGGACACTTGGTGCACTTGCTAGAAAAATGACATAAAGGATTTCATTCTCCTTCTGGCACAAATTTTTCACTCTGCTGAAAATCCGAGTCTTGTAATTTTATACTGTTTGGGTTATTCCTATAGCAAAGACCCACCATGTCAGGACCTGGAACAGCTAAGAGCCGAGCTCTGGGTCCACACAGCAGAGCCCATTCAGTGAGGGTCGCCAGATTCACAGCTCTGGAAAAGGTCTTTTTAAAAGGAAACTCCTTTGGGGCAGCACAAGTACCTGGTGATTGGGTCTCTTCTGCGTTTGCGGTAGCAGGTTCCTGAGGCTGGGTGATTTCTCGTGGTTCTGCTGGCAGGAATGTGGCACAGGGATCTGGGAAGGGTCCCTGGCCACATCACTGCGTGGCAGAGGAGTGGAATGGGAAAGGCACACACAGAAGAGTCCGAGGGCATGGACCAGCCTTGTTGGGCTCCAGCTTTCTCTGGGGAGAACTAGTCCACTTTGCCAGCAGGTGTTAATCCCTTCCAAACACGGTCCCCCACGTGCCCGAAGGAGTTCCCATGAGAGTCTACTTGTTCATGGTTCCACCACCTCTCATGACTGACACACTGAGAACCACACCTCCGCCATATAAGCCCTTGAATACACACTCACACTGCACCCAACTGCAGAACATGATGTACCGTTCAGACAGGACTTGCACAACAAGTCTTTGCAATGGACAATTTCGTGTTCTTCTTCTAATGCAACGCTGATTCTTTAGGATAAAGGGACCTTTAAACACTGTGTCTGAAACCAGAGTCTGGCAAACTATTACCTGCAGGCCCAAATTGGCCTGCTGCCTGTTTTTGTACATAGCCTAGGAGCTTAGAATGGCTACAAAACCATTTAGAATAAATTCAGCATCCATGGAGAAAGTTTTACTGGCACATGGCCATTATTAATGGAATCCCTATGACCGCCTCCTCCCTCCCACTGGCAGAGTTCAGGAGTTGCAACACAGGATCCTACACTCCATAAAACCAAAAGTATTTAGTCTTTAGCCTTCTGAGAAAAAGTATGCTAATCTCTGTCTTATTCAAGGATTCAAAAGAATCAAAGTAATAATCAATATATGTAATGATTACTATGAGGACATAAATCTGCTTCATTATATACATTTCCTAGCAGTCTTCTCTGTTTATGACCCAGCCTCCAGCTGGGTTTGTAGCTCTGGGCTACTTGTCGAGTATTCCCATTAAGATGCCTAAATTCACAAACGCTTCTGTCTACACAGAATCCAGTTCCCCACCAAAACGTTGGACCAAATTTTTCTTCCATTCACAAATCCCACATGCAGTGACAGACACAACCACAGCCATCTTCTCTGCACTAACACAACTGCAGCCACTTTCCTCAAAGTCATAAAACAAATCAAGTTTGCACATCGAGGTGCCACCATACATCAAATTAAGGTTATTTCTGTGTCCTTTTTCCAGTACTCTTTGTCTCCTTACAGGGGCAAAAATTGTAAAAGGAAACTAATAAACCCAGAGTCATTTCCCCCTTTAAATAATCTATTCCATAAAAAGGTTTTTCAGGTTAAGAACGAGTGGGCTGGGATGTCGCTTAGCGGTTCCCCCCACCTGCCTGGCAGGAGGAAAGTCCTGGGTTCAATCCTGGGGGGGGGGTGGCGGCAAATAACACAACACTAAGGGCTTTTAACTAGCTTTGCCCACTTTGCTCCTTAAAACAAGTTTTGAAAACAATATGCTCCTTCCACACATTTTTGGGATTGACTTCTAAAGTTTTTCATCAAAGGTGAAAACAGTCGCCATGGATGTACTTTCTAACATATTATAAAAAGTGATGTTTGTACACGCTGCTACATCAATTAACAGCAATTAAATCTGAACACCACAGCAATGTAGTGCTCTTCGTCATCCTGTTCAGAAAAACATGGAGATGTTTTAAACAGCTGGAAACTCTTTAAATCATTCCTGTTCTTCCTGTACTCACACTGCGTTCCACTTCACCGCAGATTTTATCCTAATACAGCACAGCTTTGTGCTCCAGAGTCTCCTACTGTCTTCCTGTCCTAATTTTCTACCACTGAAATGTATAGATAAATTTGAATTTGAAAAAAAATCTAATGACTTCAGATTGAAATGCTTAGATTTTCTGGGCGGAGCTGACAGCTGGCGGTGGTGAATGCTGAGCTGACCACGACCCTGCGGCCCATTCATTGCTGGCGCTGCCCGTGGGTGGCTCGTCCTCTGTGGAGCAGCCTGGGGGGAGGAGAACGCAAGTCTGAACTGAAGTCACTGGAAGACACCGCCACCAGGCAACAGCCCAGGCCTCGGTCTGCAGAGCGCAGGCCCCAGGGGCGGCAGAAGAATCCGAGAGAGAGAGAGAGAGAGAGAGAGAGAGAGAGAGAGAGAGAGAGAGAGAGAGAGAGAAGAGAGAGAGAGAGAGAGAGAGATCTCTTCAATACTACTTATATCTTTAATTATTAAAATCCCCGCTTCCAGCCACAGGATGGGTTGATTCCCCTCTGGTGTCTCTGTTGGCTTAAACATCCTCAATTAGTAGGTTCAGTTAACTAGTCCGACTTTCACACTTCTTTTATGCATTGCTTTTTTGAAAAGTTGTTAAAATGTATTTCTTTTTTTTTTTTGAGACAGTGTCTTGCTTTATAGTTCAGGCTGGCCCTGAGCTCAGCCTCAGACTCACATCACAGCAATCCTCCTGCCTCTGCCTCCTGAGTGTCGGGATTACAGGCGTGAGCCACCACGCCCGGCACTGTGGTGTGTGGTACTGGTTGCTGCTGGGTGGGAGTCTCCACGCCCAGTACGGTATGTGGTTAATGGGGAATCGAACTTGGGCCCTTGTGCCTGCAAGACAAGCTCTGGAACCACTGAGCTAACTCCCCGGCCCCCTAAAATGTATTTCTTAAGTGAAAGTATTTTCAGAATAAAAGAATCACAGCAAAACAAAAACAAAAACAAAAACACCCTGTCAAAACAAAACAAAACAGCAATACAGAAAAGCATAAAAATGCCCAAGTAGCCCTCTATCATTTTTTGCAGAGTCCATGCCTATCAGCTGTGCCACAGAGCACATCTGCATTGGAACAATCCACTCACCCTGCGGACGGTCTTGGCTAAATGAAAACTATCTGTACTAAATTTCATCTCTTTAAGCAGGCATGTCTCTGATCCCAGGTACCCCAGAGGCTGAGGAGGGTTAAAAATTCAAGCTCAGTGTAGGCAACTTAAAAAGACCCTAACTCAAGTAAAAAATAAAACAGTGGGTGGTAGAACATGTATTTTTTGACAGCTAGTAGTACTGTGTATATGCAGAAATAAGCAGAGTTCTAGTAGGGGCCAGGAGGAGGCCTGAAGCGATTGGGTGAAGAGTCCTGTTGTGGTGCCTGGTGGCCTCAGACACAGCCTGGACCTCGTCACGCGACACCTCCTCACACCACCACACAGAGCCTGCGCTGAGCAAGAGCTCTGCACCCAAAGATTCCTCTTTCTGGATAGGCAGAGGCCAAATAGCCGAACTTCTAAAACTATTACACAGATTTAGTACAATACTAATAAAAGATACCAATAGCATACTTTACAGAACAGACAGAGTGCTGTCATCCCAGCACTCGGGAGGCAGAGGCAGGAAGATTGCTGTGATGTGAGTCTGAGGCTGAGCTCAGGGCCAGCCTGAACTATAAAGCAAGACACTGTCTCAAAAAAAAAAAAAGAAATACATTTTAACAACTTTTCAAAAAAGCAATGCATAAAAGAAGTGTGAAAGTCGGACTAGTTAACTGAACCTACTAATTGAGGATGTTTAAGCCAACAGAGACACCAGAGGGGAATCAACCCATCCTGTGGCTGGAAGCGGGGATTTTAATAATTAAAGATATAAGTAGTATAGTATAAGTAGGAGATAGCAATTCTAAAATTCATATACAACCCAAAGAGAATAGCAAAAGCAGTCCTGGGCAAGGGCAAGAAAGAGGCATCATAATCCTGAATTTCAAATTATACTACAAAGCTACAGTGATTAAAAAAAAAAACAAACACAGTATTGGGGAAAAAAATCCCAAAGAATTTTGAATCAGTCGGACAGAATAGAGGATGTAGAAGACCTCCAGGCTCACTTAACTACTTTGTCTTTGACAAAGGACCAAATACTTTTACTAGGCGAAAGAGAACCTCTTTTTAAAAAGCTGTGAGGAAAATTGGCTTTCCACACACCAAAGACTGATCCTAGATCCATTTCTCTCTCTGTGCACTAGACTAACATCAAAATGGATCAAAAATCTAAATATTAAAACACAATCTTCTGGGAGATAAAATAGGAAGACACTGGCGTAGGCGAAGTCTTGCTGAACATAACCCCATTTGTACGAGAAGTAATACCAATAATCAGCAAATGAGGTCACGTCAAATCACAAACCTCATATCAAAGGAAATAAGAGTGAAGAGACAACCTAGAGTCTAAACTACATAGCAAGATCCCGTCTCAAAAAATAAACAGCAACAACAAAAAGTACAAATAACCAATCAATACATGAAAAAGGGTTTGTCATCCCTGGCCACTTGAGAAATGCAAATTAAAACACTACTGAGCTTCTATCTCATTCCAAAAAGAATGGCTGTCCTCAAGAAGCCAAGTAATGGGCCGGGGATTTACCTCAGTGGTTCCAGCACCTGTCTTGAAAGCGCAAGGACCCGGGTTCGATCACTAGTAACCACAAACAATACTGGGTGTGGAGACTCACCCCAGCAGCAACCAGTACCACATACCACAGTGTCGGGAGTGGTGGCTCACGCCTGTAATCCCAGCACTCGGGAGGCAGAGGCAGGAGGATTGCTGTGATGTGAGTTGGAGGCTGAGCTCAGGCCAGCCTGAACTACAAAGCAAGACCCTGTCTCAAAAAAAACAAAAAACAAAAACAAAAACCATAATGTTAAGCATAATAAATCAGACACTCAAGCTTAGATATTGCACGGTTTCTTTTATGTGAGAAATTCATGATATAAATAAAATACAAAATAAAAGACAGACAAGAGGAAAAATAGTTATTGTAATCCAGCACTGCCAATGTATCTAATTATGCCCTAACATATCTAATTAGATGTATCTTGATTTTGTATAATTCTTATGTGTTTTATATATTTTGGCCCCATTAGTCTGGCTATTAATCTGTATGTATGATAATTACCTTTATAAGAACGTATAAATAAATAAACCAATACTGTGAAAAAAGAGGAAACAAGAGGGAAAGGGGGAGAATTGAGATGTACTATGTACACAAACCAAAATCTCACAGTGAATGAGATCATTGTGTACTGCAGACAGATACTAATAAATTTTTTTAAATTTAAATCTAAATTATAGGGCTGCTGCAAAGAGCAAAGGTAAAGCTCTCCTAGGTTTTCACACAGACAGTAAGGCAAGTGCAAAAACAGTCCCTGGGTTGTTTCTATAAGAAGAAAGGAAGCAGCAACAGAATTGTTCATCGGCAACAGCATGGATACGGTGAGTGTATTCATAGCAATTAAAATGACGACAAACTGAGCTAACATAAATGACTACACAATGAACTGGGGCCGGATCCATTCACATGGATAAACTGAAAAACAGCGTACTGAGCAGAAGAGTCAAGTGGCACACAGCCTGACAATTTATGTGTTTCAAGATCTGCGAAGCGGCGCCACGCAGGCCGTCAGTGCTCCACCTCGGGGCCCGAGCTACCATCCCGGCCAGCTCCAGCCTGCCACGGACCAGACAGACCCTGTGTCTGCTTGTTCTCCCTGGCTGCTTTCCACCTACAACAGCAGGTTTGAGTATTTGTGGCACAGTCCACCTGTGCACAAACCCTACAGTATTCACTCTCTGTCTTGTGTAAAAAAACTTGTGGGGCCGGGGAGTTAGCTCAGTGGTTCCGGTGCCTGTCTTGCAAGCGCAAGGGGCTGGGTTTGATCCCCGGTAACCACATACCATACTGGGTGTGGAGACTCACACTCAGCAGCAACCAGTACCACATACCACAATGCCGGGCCTGGTGGCTCACGCCTGTAATCCCTGCACTCGGGAGGCAGAGGCAGGAGGATTGCTGTGATGTGAGTTGGAGGCTGAGCTCAGGGCCAGCCTGAATCACAAAGCGAGATTGTCTCAAAAAAAAACACACACACACACAAAAAAACCCCTTGTGATTCCCGGTCTCACCATGAACAAGGCCAGATGTGGTGGCACACAGCTGTAATCTCACACCCTGGGAGCTGAGGCAGGAAGGTCTCAAGCTCAAATCCACCCACAGTAACTTGGAGACTTCATGAGACTCTGTCTTAAAATTTACAAAATAAATAGTCATCAAGGCTCTGGGTTCAATTCCTAATACTACCGAATAACAACACAATAATAATAAAAAGACATGAACAAAAATAATGAACCCTACACTCAGAAGAGTGTTGCAGAATGTGAATTGGATTCTTTCAATAACATTCGTAACACTCTCCTTCTTAAACTGGGTAACACACACAAGGAAGATGATCGTAGTATTCAATTTTTGGCATGATAGAAATGTTTTGTAATGAAAAAGATTTAATGAATCCTAGTAAAATTTGATATCATGGAAAACTTCCTCACCTCTTAAAATTATGCAAGTTCATAGAGGGCTTCGCAGTCTTTCTCACACACCCTTACTCCTGCCCACATATCCATTCTCAAAGATCCAAAGGGAAAAGAATTCCTTCCCATAAAACTTTGGGAAACTGACTATGGTCCGTGAGGTGATATTTGCCTTTGTGCGAGGCACAGTGGAGGCAGCATTTGAGAAAAATACTGTAAGGAGAAGAGGGGGAGGGAAAGGTGAGCAGGAAGAGAAGGCAGTCCAGGAGATCAGTGACTGTGGAGAGACAGGACGCCTAGCAGCTGGCTCTGTAGTAACGGAAAGGAAGGCATGTAGGGCGACTTACAAAAAAGAAGAGGTAGGACAGGACAAAGCTGATCAGACAAAGTTGAAGACTTGGGCCTTGAGGGAAGCAGGAGGAATGTTTATTTTACTCCTTATCTATTTGTGTGAGGCTGTGACCCAAGCCTTAATTTAAGGGCTCAGGGGCAATTTTGAAAATGGTATGCACTGGTGTGATAACACACATGGCCACTGGTGGCTTGGACTCCCACTTCCTGATTATCAGTGTTTACTTCTTTTGATACCACATGTCACAGGAAGTTCATGGTGTAAGGAGCCCTCCAGTTTAGGGCAAACCACTTGCGAAAGGAGATCTGGGAAAGAACTACTCCAATTAAAAGCCCTTGACTGTGATTTAGCAGACTCAGCTCAAGAAAGAGGAAGACACAAATGGACGCATGTGTTGATTCACGATGAGCACTTTGCCTAGTGACAGCAACTTCAGTGACATCATCTTGGGGGACACAGTTGTTGACACAAAGTGTACAGTTTATTGCACATCGACATAATTCATTTTTAAAAGTCAGGAAAAACATGAAGTTTCTGTAGTCATCATCTTTTCATGTTCAGGGGAAGAAGGTTGGAATGTGCTCTTAAGGAAAAGGAGAGAAGATCTCTAGAGAAAGAAAAAAAGAAAGGTTTTCATTTTTTAGATATGGATGAAGGGTGTCATCACTTAGTAAGTTTGAGATAGCAAAGACTCTTTCAAAAAAATTATGGATGAAGGTTTTAGGCAGATAATGTAGCCCAAACTCTCTTTTAGGAGACTGCATTCGTGAAAGTATGGCCGTCTTGAGCAGGACTGAGATTACCTGCCCCCCACAAGTAAGTAAATACTGTTTCTCCACCCTGACCGAGCTGTTGTTAGGATTTGTGCTGATACATGTACTTGTACTACTCCTGAGGATAGGCCTCAAGAGTTCTTCCGGCTTTTGCTGTCCTGGACCATTATCCCAAGACCACCACGATAAGAGTGCACTGCAATGAAACCACTGGAGGAAGAGACGCAGCTACCCCAAATTTCTCAAGCCGCAGCCAGCACACACATCCCAGTGCAGGCCTGAGGATCCTCGCTGATCCTCCAGCTGCACAACTGAACCCCAAGAAAAGCATCTCACCCACTTAAAGCATTATGATAAATAATAAAGTTGTTATTTTAAGCCACTAAAGTTTGGAGTATCTTGTCACTTAATATAACTGATAAAATCCCTCAAATTAACAATATGGCATATTGGTCATTCTCCTAACAGAATCCAAAGTGGACATTTTCTTAAAAGTACTAGATCTAATCTTTAAAATGGTACCTCAATGTCAATTTCCAATTTATACATTCAATTCACGTTATTGACTATGCAGACGCCAGACATATAGAGACTAAAATTATCACAGTCCTTCAAGAAACTTAGATGAAAAATCGGGCAAGAAAACCCGAAGTGAGCCTGGGTGTCTACAGGAAAACACTCACTCACTTATGATCACTAATTCTCTGTGATGTCCTGAGCAGACAGTGGTGAGTGAGGAGGACAGCTCAGCTCACATTCCAGTGGAATACAAACAAGAGAATTTCTGAAGGTGATCCTAGTAAAATAAAAAAGGATGCAGTAGTGGCACCTGACCTAGAAAAGGGTAAACAGAAGAGCCCTCTAAAAAGGAGACTTGTGACCCAAGGGGTGAAGGACAAGGGCAAACCACCCAGGAGAAGACAGCCCCGGCGGCACGGTGGGCAAGCTCCAAGGCCCTGTGCCCTCAGTGATGGACGGGACCAAGGGTGGACACAGGGCGGCTCCGCGATGGTCTCATCGCCACGAGGAGAAGGTTGGAATGTGTTTCCTCTTTTTATCAACACATGTATGCAGCACACGAGGATCACACCATGAGGGGATGACACCCATACAGGGTACATCTTAGTTCTTTTCCAGTCCCCTTCTCCCTCTCTCCCCTTCCAATTCTTGGTGCCCTTTCCATTTGCAAAAAGATTTATGTTCCATTCTAAACAATCAACACTGGTGGATTTTAAGCAGGGATGTGAAGAGGAGAATGAAGTTAAGTCTGTAGGGGGGTAGAGGCCTAATTTATCAATTTAGTCTAGAAAGAAGAAGCATCAGACTATGAAGATGATGCTTCCTGAGGATAGTCATAGGAAGTGATCTGGCAACTGTAAACAGCTCTCTGAGTGGCCCTGGTGGACCTGCTCCAGCCAGTGAAGAGGGTTGGCCCACTCAGTACACAGTGTCAACACAAGTGGCTTTTCCTTTGGAGCTGAAAAGAAAGATTTCTGTCTAGCATTATCCTTGTAAATAAACCTCATGGAGACTAAAGAACTTAAAAATTATGAAACTATGGAACAAAAAAGTAGGGAAAAATATATTATCTTTATAAACTAGGGAATTGAGAAGGGGTAATATGAAACAAATTTGGCAACATTATGCTAGAAGACAGAAATTTAAAAATCTAAACATCTGAAATAGTAAGACGGTATTTGTAACATAAATAACATTCAAACTATTAGTATGAACAATATATAAATAATTCCTGTAAATGAAAACAGAAAGGATAAACAATCCAAGGGAAAAATTGGCAAAGAGCATGTAAAGGAAATTCACCAAAGGAGAAAGACAAGTGGCCCATAAACATAGAAAAGATTGACAACTAATTAACAACTAGAAAAATGGAAATTAACGTAACTATCAGACTGTCAATAATTTTTAAGTTTGGCTGCGCACAGTGGTGTGCATTTGTAATGCCAGCTATCGGGTGGCTTTGCCAAAAGGACACAAGTTGGAGACCAACCTCGTCTTCACATAGAACGGTTTGGGATGTAGCTCAGGGGGGCAGCATTTGCCGAGCTCGGCCAATACGCTCAGCTCACAGATTTTTTTTAAAAATTAAAATCAAATAAAAAATTTAATTTGAAATAAAAGATAACAGGCAACAAGGAGCTAGATCTTTTGTACATGGGAAGAGAGTGAAGAGGGGGTGCCTGGAGGGAGCGAAGAGGGAGAGAAGGAGATATGAATGTAAAAGAATGAAGGTGTGCCGATCGCACGTTTCCGTGGTAACACGGGGAGGTGGAGGCAGCGGCGGCGCATGCGTCCTCGCACACAGTCCACGGGGCTGTTCCCGGAGCGTCTTTCCGAAGGTCTCCTCTCCCCGGCCCTGAGGACGCTCACCGAAGAACTATTTCTAATGGTGAGAAGGTGGAAACCTGCTAAGTGGCCATCAGCAGCAGGGCTGCATTAAACAGCTGGGCGTTTGTCAGGCAGACATGAGGAGGCCGTGCAGCAGCACGTGTAGATTGTCTAGAAAAGGAAGTTTTTCTTTAAAAATAGTTATGTTTAGGGTCTACAATGCACTCTGGTACAGTACAACGTCCTACATTCAACCCTCAGCACCACATACGCAAATAAAGGCATTTTAACAACTAAAAGTAAAAAACCTTCTTAGGACTGTGCACTATTTTTGCACGTCAGTGAAAATGATAAGCCTCACTGTGGGGAAATAAAGACAGAAAACGCACAGACTTTGAGCACCCGCAGTGCGACAGCCTGGAGCGAAGGACACAGCAGCGCCCGCTCAGACTCCTCCTTGCTTCGTCTCAGAGTAGACCCACCGCCCTCGTTCCACAGTCCTCGGTCAGGACAGATTTT
>PVIR01035621.1:0-16171 GCA_004026965.1 Petromus typicus | reverse complement strand
TTTTTTTTTTTTTTTTTTTTTTTTTGAGACAGGGTCTCACTTTGTGGTTCAGGTTGGCCCTGAGCTCAGCCTCCAACTCACATCACAGCAATCCTCCTGCCTCTGCCTCCCGAGTGCTGGGATTATAGGCGTGAGCCACCACGCCCGGCACTGTGGTATGTGGTACTGGTACTGGCGTGAGTCTCCACACCCAGCATGGTATGTGGTCACCGGGGATCGAACCTGGTTCCTTGCGCTTGCAAGACAGGCGCCAGAATCACTGAGCTAAATTCCTGGCCCGAGATCATTTAATTCTTGACATTAGAAAGTTGCATTTGGTTCCTTATGAGCTGACTGTTAATTAGTCCCTCCACAGTTGCATTTACAGCAAAGAATTGAAAATAACCTGATCTACCAAAAGATTCGTTTTCATACTCCTTATTCTTTTGCCTTGTCAGTTTCCAGGAAATATACTGGATAGGCTTTACTAAGAGACTGCTAATTAAACTTCTATTTTTTAATGAGGTACACCTAATTTATCCTGATATGCTCAACGTTTGAGGAAAATCTAAAGTTTTTCATAGTTTTGGATAAAGTGCTTTTTATTTTTAGGTGGTTAATTGTGTTTGTCAAAATTATAGCTGGAGATTTAGCTCATTCAAGTTGAGACTGATAATTATATATGCCAGTTAACAACCCATTTTCACATTGAGCTCTCAGGTCAGAGTTACTTCTCATTAGAAACTCTTTGACTTCCTTGTTTTCATTTAAATAAAGTGTCATGTTCAGAGTATAATGAAGACTAAAAAAAAGTTAAAATGTTATAAAAAAACAGTCAAGGTTAAAATGATATAAATTAGAATTATTTTATCCATTTTCAAAATTGTTTTTGAAAACAAGAGGAGATTTAACATGTTTCTGTTATTTGCCAACAATACAATATAGTAGGATATGTTTCTAAATGTATATTTCTTATTAAGTGTTAGTATGAAAAAGACAGTATTTCTTTAGGTATATATAGATGTATGCAAAAAATTTATTAAAGTTTTTGGGACTAAGAGCCATAAAACTTCTGCAAAACTCTGCAAATTTAATTAGATACAGTGACCCAACTTCTAAAAACTAATAAGAAATAAGTGGTTTGCAGCCAAATTTAAAAAAGGAATTTTTTCAGTGGTTAATAATTTCATTTTGTGACTAGTGTGTAGAAAATCCTGTATACTTTACAAAATGTATTAAGGTGAAATTGATTATAATTTAAATAGATGATTCATAATTCTTTTTCTAAAATGTAAAATAGCTGTCTTACAGCACAGACTGAATCTGAGTTGGCATAAAGTTTATATTCTTGAGTTGCTGTTGACACTGGTTGTACATTATCCTTGATAATGTAAGTTAGACAATCTGTTAGTCATGAGGAAAACATTCTGGTTACATTGAAAAGAATCTAGGTCATTGATCTGTTCTCTACCTTAGCTGTTCAAAAGTACTTTGTATCTGAAGACAGGTCTTAGGGATGAGGATTGCAAATACATCAGAGTAGTGAGAGATACATTTAAGTATTTTTTTAAAAGCTTTTTTAAGCAGTCAACGTTTCTTGCTATGACCTATCTGCTTTGTTCCCTCTTCCAGATTGTGTCTTTAGAACGAATAATAGAATTTTTGATGGTAGTTAGGGCCTGGATGAGGTGAAGGCTTCACAAATAAATTGCTGTCATTCCTGTCCTTCTCTAATGTATGTCTCTGTATGCATGTCTGATTTCAGAGCATCCCAACAAGATCAAATATTTTCTCCCTGAATATCAATCATTACTCTGATTTTATTTACCAAGGCTGATGGTAAGACCACATTTAAGCACATTTTATAAACACTTTGGTAATGAGGAACACTGATGAAAAGTTTTTACAGCAGCCATTACTTGTAGACCTTGGTATCCTGCCAAGAGACAGGCTCCTGGATTTTTCGTCTTTCCTACTGCTTAGTGTGCTCGCTGGTGTCAGTGTCTCTAATTCTGTCTCTGGGGCCTTAACCTGGGGACCCGGTCTGATGGCCATGCAGAGATATTTGCATGCCTTTAGCCTGTGGCTTCTTGCTCTGTCATTCCCATTCCTAACTGCACCTTTTATAGTTTTCTTTCTTTCCTCCATTAAATTATAGCTTTTAGAAAAGCAGCCTCTCAAATGCCACTGCAGACCTCCCTACTGGCCATCCCAGTGTGGGCTTGCTGTATTGTCATCCCTGGCGAAGCTTGGGTGGTTTTGATGTGGCCCCTGAGGTCAAGGGGAATTAGTCTCTTCTATCAGTTGGGCATGAATTTACCATGAGAGCAAGGATCCCACAAAGAAGGAATCCCAGAGCCAGGAAGAACACTGAAGCTCTAGTGATAGCCTAGTGGCTAGAAGGGGACTTACTGGTCTGGTCCAAATGTTTTGTGAATGTAGAAACCAGTGCTGTAGGGTTGTCCATGTATATCCCATCACCTGCATTTTCTCTGTCAGACCCCTACATGTGCAAACAAAGTCAACCTAAACAGGACAGTGTTGGAAAGATGTTATAGATCCCAGTATACATGGAATTGAAGGTTTTTTAAACTAAAGGAATCTTAGGAGAAAAAAAAATAATAATTGTCACTTGCTTTGTTGTCAGGACATGCAGGTGAAGAGGTGATGGAAGCAGATTGTATGGTAGAGAGTGGAAAAGTGATTCTGCAACATTTGGAAAAGACTGGAAACCTCACTCTGCTAGTCTGGAAATGCCTGAGAATAGGATGCTGTTGAAATGGTGGCCGTGTTATGTTACCTTGAGGAGCTGTAGGATTCAAGAGGGTAACTGAGTCCTAGCTTTTGGGAAAATGGATCTGGGACAGCAGGATAGTACTTGTGGCCCAAAGTACTGGAATTGGATTATATAAACCTTTAGAATATTGGGCTAGGAACTTCAGGGGGTGAAATGAAGTAGAGAAGAAAGCTTTTTTTTTGTACATTAGACATATTAATCAGCTTGTTGTCAGTGCTCAACTTCACAATAAAGTTTTGTAGGATAATGGACAAGATTAACAGTAGTACTCCAGTTTTTAGATACATCTCCTTGTTAAAACATGAATTCCTACCCATGTCCCAGATCTCTGATTTGGTAGATGGGTCTGAGGCAGACCTGAGACTTTCCAATTTTGAACAATTCTGGCAAATCTTTTGAGAAACCTTAAGATAGCGAAATAATGGCCCAAGGTCTAGTCCAGTTAACTGAACAGTTTTTACTAAGCAAGCCAACTCCACTGGATTTGTTTATTGTCTACAACTGTTTTAGCTATAATAGCAGAGTAAAGGCAGGGAGAGCATGACATGCAAAGCAAAGAATTCTTGCTGTCTATCCCCTATAAGTTTACCAACCCCTGGACTCAAAGAGGGTGGCAGAGGCATGGCTGTGAGAGTAGTGACTTTGGAGTTGGGAAGCATGTATCTGAGAGCTGTGCTGTTTACTAGGTATGAATTTGCTCCTCTGAACCAGAGGTCTATGTTAGGTCTGCATGTTAGGTACACATGATATGTGTAACAGTGAACTTCAGGATCATATACTTTGTTTCTATTAGAATTATCCTGTTATGTGCAATTCCATGCATTAACACATGGCAGATTTACTGCTTTATGAAAAGGTTAGGAGGTGATAGCCATGCTGAAGTCAAATTCTAAAATACGTATTCTTTCATCATTGTTTGAAATCTTGGTGACCGTTTGTGTTTCCCAAAATGTTTTATTTATTTATTTATTTATTTTTAATCTTATGAGCCTAAGAATTGAATCCAAGGCCTCTTATCCTTTACAACTGAACTACATTTCTAGTCCATTTTATTTTATTTTTATTTTAAGAGAGTCTTTTTCAGTTGCTCAGGACAGCAACAAACTTCAGCTCCTCCTGCCTTAGCCTCTTAAATAGCTGGAAATATATATACTTTTTTCTTTTTTTGTAGGTAACATTGCTACTCTTCCTCACCCCTCCCATTTGTCTGCGCCTAAGATTTTAATTTCTACTATTGATAGCAGTTAAATTTGGGATGTAGTATTTATTGTGAAGTTATGTAGCAAGTATAGCCAATATCTATTAATATTTATGAATTGCTGGCTGTTTTGAAAAGTAGGCTGACAATATTTCAGTGGCATAAAATGAAAATAAATTACTTATTTGCTTATAAAGTTGGAAAAGTTTTGCATTGTCTTCAGTGACATTTTTAAATTTTTTAAACACACTATGTTTACTGAATATTCTAGTGAGTATATAAGGCCCTAGAAACTAAAGAACTATTTCTAGGGATAAAAATTCAGAAAGATTAGAAATAAGAGAAGAGTCTGTAGGAATGGTAGGGAGATCTCAATATCCCAAATCTAATCCAGATCATACAGAAAGAAATTCTGGGAGGAATGATCAAAGAGTGATTATTTAAAAAAAATAATTAGATACCTAGATAGTATTCTACATTTGAAGAATGAGTCTTTTTTAGGAAGATAACTGGAGTTGCATCTACAACAGAGAGAAGTCCAAAATGATAAAAATAGCATTGCTTTTATGGACAGTATGCATTTGTTCTTAAGTGCTAACCAATCAGACCATGTAATCCTGACTCTGTGACCATTAGATACTTTTGGGGTCACATTTGGCTCTACATTTGGATTTATCTATAAAAAGAAAAGTGCCAGCCATCAAATACAGGATGCCATCAACTTGGTGATTGCTATCTGCCCATGAATGATATTTATTATACATGAGCCCATAAGAGCTTGGTTAATTAATGAGCTGAGCTTGAGATCCCTTCTTTCTATACCAATAATCTGATCTTTCAAGATAAAAAGCTGAGCCCCACACTGATCATTAAATTGAAATATTGCTGTGGGGACCAGTTTGGGTGACCAGCTTGTCCATATAAGGTAAAAGTAAATCTAATTATAAATTTAATTTAATTTTAATTCAAATTACAGCATTTATACTAGTAACACTTTCCTTTTAGAAAATTGGGAAAAAATATGTTTGTTGACATCAGTGAATAATCTGGAGATGAATGCAAGACCTAGACCCATGCTAGATCCATTGGGACCCTTCCATCAGATTTTTATCTCCCGCTATGTGAATAGAGTCAGTGTTGAATAGAAAAAGTTTGCCAGCCACAGAGTGAAGCACAGATGCAATAATAGACAGCAAAAACCCTGCCTGTACTCCATATGCTCCTGAAGCCTTGTTACTGTTGTCCTTGTACATCATTTCACTATGTGGAATAAATTCCAAATAATATCCTAAGAGTGCTATTGTTTAATACAGAATGTACTGTGTTTGGGGAACAAAAGTTACTAAAATGGGAAGGGATTATGAAGACTGGTGCAGCACACATAGACTAATGAATATCAGCAATTGTTAATAAACAAATGAACTTTGGCTTAATGCTTGGTTTTAATTGATCCTGGAATGCATCAAAATGCCTATATAAATCTGATATTCTTTAAGACAAATGTATTGTTCTTTTCATATTATGGCTCCAGTAATTCCAGGAAGGCCAAGGATAGAGTGTTAACAACTCTTTACAAGCAAGAACTTCCTTGCTATAGAGACTTGGAGGACTTCTTTGGACTCTTTCATAGTATGCTTCAAGAGGGAACAAAGTTAGTAAAAGAAAATATGGCCAGTTTTAAAAATAAAACAATGAAAATACTAAACTGACCATTGCATTTTTCTGGATTTAAAGAGTTTTTGTTTAAATGTCTTTCATCGCTCTGTGACAAAAGTTAAGACATGATTACAGGACACTTTTCAGTCTTAGAATAAATCTTCACCAGAGGTATTTCTGGAATAACCTTTCCATGAAAAGACTTACTGGGATAAATCTCAATTGGACTAAACACGTGCTTTTTTTTTTTTTTTTTTTTTTTAAATTTTTTGAGTTAGGGTCTTGTTTTGTAGTTCAGGCTGGCCCTGAACTCACTATGTAGCCCAGGCTAGCTTCGAACTCACAACAGTCCTACTGCCTTTGCCTCCTGAGTACTGGGATTACAGGTGTGAGCCACCACTATGCCTGACATTGTGATATGTGGTACTGGGGATTGAATGCTTGCCAGGCAGATGCCTGAATCACTGAGCTAAATCCCTGGCCCAACATGCATTGCTAATAACATAGTAGAAATTCAAAGTCATCCTTAATCAAAAGAAATCCTAACTGTCTCTCAACTTTTTAAACATGATTATCTGAATCTTATCTTGGAATCACCTGTAATACAGATACAGATGCTGAGCTTTATTCTGCCATTAGTTACGTATGAGACATCTTCAGGCCTAATTTCTAAGTTTCTGTTATAACTTGGGTGTAGTTTTGTATGAGTACTCTTAGTTGTTCCTTTTTTTCCCTCCCAAACATGACGTCTTTCTTTTATATCTTTTGTGTAATTTCCAAATGGAGCACAACCAAGGGGCAACAGTAGCCGGCAAAAGGTTCTTAAGAACCTGCTGTTGCAGACAGATAAGGTTTTCCTTTCTTATGACTGAGAGCTTGACTTTGTGGTTTTGAGATTATTTTCTCGTCTCTCCCAGTAGGGGACATACTGTGTTGATGTGTGCCTTGTTGCCAACTGGTTTGAAAATGCCCCTGTGATCTGAAATTTTTCTTTTCAATCAACTAAGAAAAAAGCAGTGAAGGTTGTTAAAACAATGTCATATTCCCAGGACCTAAAAAGAGTGCTGCCTAATGCTTTGCTGTCCTGATTTTCAGCCTTTTCAGACTGGCTATCTAACAGACAAAGGCCATAACTTGGGGGGATGGGACTTCTACCAAAACATATCCTACTTATAACACAGACCTAGAGACTGGGCTTGAAAATGCCCAATAGACAACTGAAACAGAATAAAGCTCAGTATCTCCATCTTTGTTTTATATATGTATCTTTTATTACTGAAAACTTTGGGCTAGATCTACACTCTGTCAGGCATTTAGACATGATAAAGACCTGGCTGTCTAAAAACTAATACTATAAAGTGTAGCTCCGAGTTTAGCTAACCTGGGCCTTCCCCCTTTAAACACTGAGGACACCAAGACAACAATAATTGTTATGTCCCAACTGGTGCGGATATTCATTTACCAGGCATTATAGTATCCTGGAGCAGCACCTAAAGTCTGCCATCATTGCCCTAAAATTAGTCCCGAGCCTTGCAGAACAGATCACCTCAT
Source organism: Petromus typicus (assembly GCA_004026965.1). Taxonomy (NCBI): domain Eukaryota; kingdom Metazoa; phylum Chordata; class Mammalia; order Rodentia; family Petromuridae; genus Petromus; species Petromus typicus. Next base: position 8,990 of record PVIR01035621.1, on the reverse strand, counting down.
GCTGAAATCAACCTCCAACCAAGAACAAACACCTCATGGAAACTAGACTACCCTGTTAGCTGTAAGGATTTCTCTAGAACCACTTCACAGAAACAGTCTGGAAATAATGATCAAACAGATTGTGGTCTGACTTGGTTTACTTGTCCTGCCAACCATGCAGACTTCCCAGCTGTGCAAACTCTCAAGCCTTGCTTTCTCCCATTATCTATAAAACCCCAAAGTTCCTGTCAGCCCCTTGAAGATAGATTTTGTATCTCCAAAGTCTGGCCTTCTTGGTACCACCATGCTGATTAAGGCTGCTTTTCTACTTTTCACCACTGCACATCTTAAATGGTGTTTGAAGATAGGTGGCTAAGCCTGGTCTTTGGGACCTCTGAAGCTGGAGCTTTACCTTAAAATTTTGGCAACAAAGTTGCCATACTCAAATCAACAAGTTCATATAATTCTTTCCCCTGTCAATTTAAATTTTGAAAAGTTTTTTTTTTTTTTTTTTAATTATTTGCCTGACCAGATCTCATTGCCAAGGATGATGAAGACTGGCGAATATAAATTCTTTTTTTTTTTTTTTTTTTTTTTTGAGATAGGGTCTCACTTTGCAGTTTAGGCTGGTCCTGAGCTCAGCCTCACACTCATCAATCCTCCTGCCTCTGCCTTTCCAGTGCTGGGATTACAGGTGTGAGCCACCACTCCCCACACTGTAGTATGTGGTGCTCATTGCTATTGGGCGTGAGTCACCACACCCGGTATTATTGTATGTGGTTTCTGGGATTGAACCTGGGACCTTATGCTTACAAGGCAGGCACCAGAATCACTGTGCTAATTCCTGGCCTGAGTATGTATTCTTTTTTTCTTTTTTGAGACAGGGTCTTGCTTTGTAGTTCTGGCTGGCCCTGAGCTCAGCCTCAAACTTACATCACAGCAATCCTACCTCTGCCTCCCAAGTGCTGGAATTACAGGCGTGAACCACCACGCCCGGCATTGTGGTATGTGGTACTGATTGCTGCTGGGCATGAGTTTCCACACCTAGTATTGTATGTGGTTAACCTGGGATCAAACCCAATCTTTGTGCTTGCAAGACAGGTGCTGGAACCACTGAGCCAAATCCCTGGCCCCTGAGTATGAATTCTTAACCCCTGTCAACCTTGTCAGGGTCCATGGTCCCCAGTTGCAGCCACTGAAATGAGCAGAAGGATCTCATTGTTTCTTGGTAGTCACTGAACCAGTAGAGAAGTTTTAAATTGACTTTTCCCTATGAAATTTCAGTAATTTTAATACATGAAATAAACTGACAATAGAGTGACAGGAAAAAACGCCATACATTTATTGACATACTAAACATAAGAACTTCATCTCTACCAAGAAAGTGTAGACAATTGAAGCTTATGTAGAGCAAAACAAAGGATTAGAGCCTTGGGCTTCCTTGTGAAAGGCAGGGTAGACTGTGGAAGGCTGAGGAGAGGGGGTATACAGTGATTAGTATTGTCTAGTTATGCAGATTAAGTCTCCCAGGTAACAGCTACTTGTGATCTCTGTCTGGCTAGTGTTAGATACCAGTATCTTGTTGTGAAAAGGTGTGTCCTCAGCAGAATGGAAAGCCTATCTGCATTCTCTGCCTATTCACTTTAGACATACAGCTTTCCTTTCTAGATATAAATTTCTTTTTCCAAAGAGCACCCTCTCAGAGTCATGTCTGCAGTGGTCTTTACCTGAATAACCATACTGAAATATAACAGTGAAATACATTTTGGTATTTTTTACTACCCTAATAATTTTGAAATGTGATATTCTTATTTTAAAATTCTAGTCATACAGTATTCACTGTTTTTTCCTCCCAAAAGAAAATATTTGAACTTATGATTTTTGGAAGTCTTTTCCTTTCCAATAAAATTGAAATAAAAATTAGATAAATTATCCCATGCATATAATCTGAGAAACTTCTTCATAGTATTTTTAATATTACTGTTCTGCTGATGATGCAGCAGAGTCATGCAAATGTTGACTTACCTCATCACTGGACAGCTTCCCATTCAAAGCCTACGCCTTTTAGCATTCTGTTCTTCTCGCACTTGAAGACCAAAGTTAACCCAGCATTCTAGGAAGCAGTAAAGCAAGCCTGAACCTAAGAGATCTTAACCCTTTATTATCATACTTTCTTCCTTTGTTAAGTCCTATTGTCTATTGTATTTTATATCAATATATGAAAGATGGGTATTCTCTGATTCACTGTGACATCCAGTTTTTCTTCCCAAGATATATATTTGTAGTTCAACTCAGTTCACTTGTGGTTTTAAATTTTTATTTATTTATTTATTATTATTATTATTATTTTTGAAACAGGGTCTCGCTTTTGTAGTTCAGACTGGCCCTGAGTTCAGTTTTGAACTCACAGAAATCCTCCTGCCTCTGCCTCCCAAGTGCTAGGATTACAGGCGTAAACCAACACGCCCGGCACTGTGGTATGTAGTACTGATTGCTGGTGGGTGTGAGTCTCCACACTAAGTATTGTGGTATGTGGTTATCAGGGATCAAACCTGGGTCCTTGCACTTGCAAGGCAGGCACTGGAACTACTGAGCTAAATCCCTGGCCCTGTGGTTTTTTTATTTTTAAAAGTTCTAAGTTCTTCCACTAATCAAACCAAATAATTACTTGGATCAGACTTTTCTGTAGTTTATCAAGTCGCATTCTGCTCCATAGTCTATGATTGCTACCAAGTCCTTAGCTGCTCCATATACATAGCATCCTGGCTGGGTGGGTCCTGTGTCTCTTAGAGGATAGAAGTCAGACATGGATTTGTTCTGAAGGAAAAGTTTGTTACAGAAGAGAAGTACAGTAGATTACCTTAGACAAATGAAGAGAATCCCGAGCAGAGTTCTGCCTTTCATTTTATGGTGTCTCTAAAGGAAAACAGTTATTCATGCGTTTTTTCTTTATTCTTTTTTCAAATACGGTCAGGTATTCTTGAGCAGGGTACAGTTTGTTACTGTGTAAGTCATAAACAGTTTTGTAACACCTCAAAATGTATCTGTACACACATTTTACTCTCTTACTATGGGAAATGTGTTATAGTGAAGACAGAGGTTACCTGTTGGTTAGATTCCTTGTCATCCTTGCTGGCACTGTTTATTCCAGTTTGCCTCTGGCTTCTTGTTTTCATGACCTCTCACAAGAAGCACATCTGCCTGATTATTTCCCAGCAGGTGGCTGCCTCAGGGTCTTGCCTGCTAGTATCTGTCTCTGTAGAAGCCCACACTATGGGACTGGGTTTTTTTCAATAAGAAAAACCTTTATTACATGATCAACTGTCATGGAGGCAAGGAACTGTAAACACAAATCTGTCTCCCAGGTTGGTCGGTAGGATGTGAGAACAGAGATTTATAGAAAGTTACAGGAGAGAAGCTGCTTGATGAATGGTAAGGGAGAATTTTAGGGTTCTTTTGTATAGGTGTGGACAATCATCACATCATCATCCTGCTTAACAGGTTGCGTGCTTCTTTTCTGGGAGATTTATGTTCTGTGGGTGGGGCTTTGAGTTTGCAAAATCTAGATCATTGACCATAGAAGTTGGTGTCTTCTGCACATATCCCCATTTCAAAAACTGGTTTTGAATGGTTCTCAAGGGAATCCTTAGGCTTTTCCTGAAAGATGGCTTAAATACTTTGTTATTTTAGGAATTTATGTGTGGGACTGTTTAGGACTTAACCAATTTCAGGATGTCACATACTCATAGTTGGATCTTCAGTCCATCAAGCCCAGAGCTTTACTTCCTCAGTATATGTGACTTATACTAGTCAGCTCAATGAGACACATGTGTTTCCTGAATGGAGTAATAAATTCGTTAACCTTTGTGAGGAGAATCCTGAAAGAAGTCATCAAAGGATGCTAAAACCAGTTGGTTCCCTTTCAACTGGAGAATAAAGTCTGGGAGGCTCTTCTCTTCCTCCTCTTCCTCTTCCTCCTTCTTCTGTACCAGGGATTGAACTCAAGACCTGTGCTTACCAGGCAGGCATGGTAACTCTGAGCTCAATCCGCAGGCCAGGAGACTCTACTTCTAATCAACAAACTTTATTTTCTGAGCGTACTTAATTCCATAGATGTGAGCTGGACTACCTAAATCAACTCATGTTACCGGTTCAGGAACTTTGTAGAATACCTGGTACCAGTTTGGTAGCTTCAGACTGACCATCCTGGCGTGTATTTACACAACAGAAATTGACAACTGCCACAAAGTCTGGGCTTTCTTTCCCGGTTGTATAGTACTGTGTCGCAGGAATCTCTCCAGCTTTTCCTGTTTGCTTCCTAGTGATAGATCCAGAAAAACACATAGAAAGGCAGAGGGGCAGTTGCCAGGCTTTAGATGGCTCAGTTTCCTTATTACATTTTTCTCTGTCACAAAGTGCTGAAAGTCAAGGATCCCATGTTCCTAGGATCTCACATTCATAGCAGTGATGAAGTTTGTTATTCTTTTTGTAAAGTTGAATCTCAGCTTCATCACTGCTTATTCTGTGACTTAGCAAGATCAGTTTTTCCTATCTCAATGTCTCAGTTTCCTCCCTGCTGCAGTGAGGACAACAGTGCCAGTGTCACTGTGTATGCATGTATGAGGAAGAGTGGGCAGAGGTAAACGAGACATTTCCAAATGGAGTCTTTACATAGCAGTAGATACATAGGCTCTTTGTGAACAACAGCTCTAATTATTTTACTGCTTAGTAGTCTCATACTCAGAGGGCTTTGTAAAACTCTAGTTCATGGGGGCTTTCCTGCTGATGTCTGAAGCTGCTGGGCCAGCCTGCCTGCTTACACCATTTCCTCCACAGGATTTCTTCCCTCCCCTCCCTTCCTGTCCCTTTCTGTCCCTCACTCCATCTGTTTCCAATTTATCTACCTCAGACTGACTAGTCTTATACTTCGTGATCTGGCTACACATTATAATCACTTCACTTGAGCTTTTCAAAAGTGTTGATTCTTGGGCTGTACTTCAAAAGTGTGGTTCAGTTTGACTGGATTTTGGCCCAAGGATCAGTCTATTTTAGAAACTCTTTATGTAATTCTATTCACAGTAAAAGGTAAGAACTGCTAAGCTCCTCTTATTAGTCCTCTTTGAGCCTCAGTTAGATCACCTGCTCATATCCTAAAAGTCCCTGGGTCTCAGCAGTTCCTATGCATATGGACTGAGGCTTATCAGAAGCTGATCAATCCTCCAACTCTCTAGAAAGGGAGACAGCTAGGGCTAACGAAAGACAAGAGACTTGTGTAATTCCAAGAATACAGGCGGCCCTGGAGGTCAGTGCCTCTGAGTAGGCAAAGATAAAGACCCATGAGCTTGCCACTATTTATTGGGGTAGTTCATAGAGAGTAGCAGATGACTCATAGGTTGGAGACAATCCTAAATTCATGAGGATTTTATAGCCTAGGGGTTATCAGAGGTCCTCAGTAGAGTGGTGATAATCCTGAGTTCATGAGGATCTTATGCTGATGCAGTCTTGCCCCAGAATGGCTGCCAACAGAGACTGCTTTGTAGACAGTCACTTTGTGATTCCAGTCCTCTGCCTCCCCAGATTTTGTGGCACCTCCCTGTCTCTTGTCTTCAGCAACTCTTCCATGGAATGTCCAAGAACTCCATTGAGGCTCTGCAGATAAAAGAATAATCTTTAGAATTCTTTTCTCCCAGCCAAATCTGAGAAGCTCCTGTAGTCTGGACAAATATCAGTCTTTGTAGTGTTTCGTCAGAGAATAGTGATTACTGTCTTTTGTTAGTTACCTTTGATTAAGGATTTTTTTTTCCCATTCTTGGCTGGATGACCAGGACCACAGCCCCTAAGAGGTTATCTTTCTCACTGCTCACAAATACAACCATATTCCCTAAGACAGAACCCTGCATTCAGAAAGCAATTTTGGAATCTTGAATCTGCATCAACCACTCCCTGCCTGGATCGAACACTTTGCTTCAACTTCTTGGGCCTGGGTTCTCAGTTCACACTTCTGCTTCTTCCTGATATTTCTGTTCTTGGATATTCTTGTATTTCTTCTCATCACCTGGCCGCAGGTGGGTCAACCTGTGTCCATCATATGTGTCCTAGTAAATGAAGTAAATATATGATGAAACACACACACACACATATAAATACTGAACTCTCTTTTTTCAGAAAGTTCTGTTCCATTCTACATATGTGTATAGTCATACATGGAAAAATAATGAGGAAAGATCCATCATTTTACTTATTAGCCTCTTCTAGACCCCAAATCTCTTTCTAAATACCATAAAAAAGTGCCTGTCTCAAAATCAATGGGTGGAAACAAACAGATTTTGCTTAAGTTTAACTCCAAGGGAAAATGGGAATGATTATTTCAACAATTAAGAAATAACTTCTCTTAAAGCTAAATTTCAAACTTTAAACTATGAGCACATAAAACACTCCGACTTTCAAAGTTTCAACCAATTTAAGTTTCAGTAACCACTGGTTTGCTTATTTCCTACAAATAAGGTTGACATGAATGTCCATTTCATAGAGTTGTTAAGAATAATAAATGAAGGCTGGCGATTTAGCTCAGTGCTTCTGGTGTCTGCCTTGCAGGCACGAGGTCCAAGGTTCTCAGTGAGTTTGATCCCCTGTAACCACATACCACAGTGCTGGCCATTATGGCTTATACCTGTAATCCCAGCACTTGGGAGGCAGAGGCAGGAGGATTTTGGTGAGTTCGAGGCTGGCATCGGTGACATAGTGAGCGCAGGGCTAGCCTGAACTACAAAAGCAAGACCCTGTCTTAAAAAAAAAAAAAAGGAAAAAAATAATAAATAACATAAGATGTGGAAAGGTCGAATTTTAAGGTGTAATTATTGTCACAATCATTAATGAGTTATTGCTAATTAGTATGTAATTAGAGTGATCCCTTTGGGCTTTCAGTGTCCTGCATCTCTTCGTCCTCTCCTGTGCTGAATTTGATGTAGTGGTTCTGACACATGATCAGTACAATCCAGTGTCTTCCAGGTTCTCATATTTTCAGTGAGATAAGTCATATGAACAAGGGGATGGAGCTCTACATAAAACAACAGTCTGTTAGCCCAGTGTTACTTGCTCACTCTTGCACTGGTTATAAGAACAAGAGAGGAGCTCTTGGTTAGCTGGCCTTAAATGGTTCTTGAATTTTGGTTTCTCTCTGGAATAGATCTAGAAGTTTCCAAGACTTAGGAAAAAATTGTGAAAAATCTATATAAATCTATGTTTTCCAACATAGTAAAGCCAAAATATTAAATATTTAATTTACTTGTACTTATCTGCCCTTAGGAAAGTGCAACAATGTATTTTGATTCTCATGAAGTTTCTTGGATCTGCTTTCTGTAAAGTCAGGAATCTCAAAGGAGGGGTGCTTAGACATAGTATCCCTAAACCTACAGTACTTCCAGCTAAAAGGTTCGAATGCTTCTACTCCCAGATTTTAGCAACCACTGACATTTTAAGAAATACATGCATGCCATTAAGGAAGTTGATTTTATGATCTTTCCTTAGTTACCAACCATGAATGATGGGATCTGAGTACTTAAAGTACATTAAAAACTCAGGAGGTGGTATTGACAGAGTTTGGGGTTGATTGTTTGAAGCAGGAAAGGAGAAGGGGGGTAGCTATATTGGCAGATGTGCTTTACTGCAAGGGTTAGCCAGCTACAACCAGGGTTTGGAGTTACTTTTTATATGTAAGTGCTTTAAGGTTCAACTCACACTTATTTTGTAAATAATGTCTCAATGGAACCTAGATACACTTGACTGTTTATATATTGTCAGTTCTTTTCATGCTGCAACGACGAAACAGTAGCTGCAACTGAGAACATACAACCTGCAAAGCCTAAAATGTGTGTCTCTTTACAGAACAGGTTTTCTGACTCTTGCTTTGGAGTCAAAGATACTTCTCAGTCAAACATTCTTCCCCAACCTGCCTTAGCTTCTCCTTACTGCCTATGAATTAGTCTCACTGTGACACAGAGGATCCAAAACCCCTGTAGAGTAAGAGAGTATCAGGGATAATGTGGTGTGTTAGTGGTTATCTGCTGCAGATCCTTGTATGTGGCTAGAAATCCTCTTCAAGCCATCTCTGGAAGATGGTGGAGCATCACCCTCTGAAGTAGGCGACTCACTTCCTTGAGCCAGAAAATGCTGCTGCTGGGAAACGATTCTGTCTATTGAGCCAAAGTCTAGTGAAAAGAAAAATGGTTATTGTTTTTATTATTGATGAATTCTTCTCCAGCCTTTGAAGGAGGGACTGTTCATCGACAGTAGGACAGGGTGTGCTGTGTGATGGTGGGTAGTGGGGAGAACTCAAGAAGCGAGAACAGCCCATTTGGTGTGGGGACCAATGCTAGATGCAAACCAAGCAAAGGGGTGGAGGCCTGTGACTGGAAAGGGTGAGAGGAGCCACAGATGGGGAGGACTCAGAAGTGTGTGAGTTGTCTAAGATTGCTCTCCAGTGTGGCTGAGGTGGCATTTGGGAGGATGAGTGTATTTCTAGAAGCATGCATTAGTTGAGTCCTTTAAAGGAGAACAAAGGGGCCCAGTGGTCCAGGAGAATTTGAATTGTGTCTGTACTCCTGAGATTCCCATGCATCAGTCTTATATTCTCAGTATAGAAATCTTTTAGGTAGCACCCTAGCCATTAATTGCCCATTCATTAGTGTCTAGCCTCAGTTGCCCAACCTCACCTCTTTATCTTAACTCCTAGCCATAAATTTACTCTTTGCTCACTTCAGATGTTACTTGAAACAAGCAGATTTGAAGGGAGAAAGGAGACAAAGGACCATCCTTGTGGACCAGGTTGAAGGTTTTTTCTGGACCTGGGTATGCAGGGTCTCCAGATGTCCATTAGAAGCCCGAGGTGCAAGATCTGTTTCTGTAATAAGGCTAAGTGCAACCTTGTGCCATCTTGGTGTCTTAGTTTGCTCTTCTGTAAAGCAAGAGCTGGAGCTCTCACAGGGTTCCAAAGGCTTTTTTTTTTTTTTTTT
>PVIR01035620.1:0-16328 GCA_004026965.1 Petromus typicus | reverse complement strand
AGGTGAAAGGGGACAATGTTGAGATTGTAACAAAAAAGTAAGGAAACAAATTTTATATATATGGGGGGGTGGTAGGGTGGGTGGGGCTATGGGAAAAAATGAGAATTAAGTTGTGTCTTATACTGGTACAAATCCCCATTATGGAGTGCAATCATGATGTGTATATTTAATGTACCAATAAAGATAATAAAAAAAAATCTGTTTTGCAAAACTCTACTTTTGGCTGGAGAGCTTTATGTATATATTTAAAATTATTTCACATATGGGAGGTCTTCCATTTTTATTTGTTTATTTTAACTTTTTGAGCTTTATTTTTTCTCATACTTTGAGTTAATTGCTCTTAGTGAACTCTTTTGAATCCATTGTCTTTTTCTTTTGCACATATTTATATAGCCCCTTTAATAGCAATGATGGTAGTAATGTTTAGTATCCTGAATTTATAATAATCTAGTTTGCATATGAATTTATCTTCAATAGCACATAAAATACTGTTGTCCTCTTTCTTGTTATGGTGTTTTTTAAAGAAATTGAATATTATACATTTTATTCAATAACATAGATTCATCATTATTTTATGCACTGATCTGTCGGAGTGTATTTATGTTTATTTATTTAAAAGATTTTATGAGATAGGGTCTCACTATACAGTTCAGAGTGGCCTTAGCTCACTATGTAGCTCACTATTGGCCTTGAAGTTGACGCCATCCTCCTGACTCAACCTCTCCAGTTCTATCATAATGTATTGGTCCTTCAAATTATATAGGAAATAAGGCTATAAGCAAAAGAATAATAATACTAAATTTTGTATTATCCCATTTAATTATTGTTTGTGGTGTGCTGTAAGTTATTTTTCAGTCCTCTCATTTGAACCTCAAGAACAAACTTTAAATTTCTCTCACAGTTTTTGCTATCTGGAAATTTTTTATATTCTCTTCTATTTTGGAGGATGGCTTTTCACTGTACATTCAATTCTATATTGATAAAAATTGTCATCCACCACCTCTGTGTTCCATGATGTCATGTGCAAAATCATCTTTCATTCTTAGGGGGGATCTCCACTCTGTGACCAAGCTGTGTCTCCCCTGTTACTTTTGAGAGTCTATTTTAGCCAGGCATGATGGTGCACACCTATAATTCCCAAACTTTGGCAAGGTGAGACAAGAAGATCACAAATTTGAGCCCAGGGTAAGCAGAAAATTAAGGATTTAAGTGTTGTGGTATGGAACTCTGTGTGTGTCATACTTAGCATGTCTTGAATTTGTACACTTACATATTTCATTAATTTGAGAAGTTTGTCACTATTCCTTCATATATTCTATATACTCTTTCTGTGTCTGTCCTCCATGTGAAATCTTAACCTGGGCATATGTTAGTCTTCCTGACAGTGACATTTTTATTCCTTGCTTCCTTTATTTGCTTCCTAGATTGAGTCACATGTGTTATTCTTTCTAAGAATTCATAATTATTTCTTCTGAGAAGTTTAAATGTACATTCTTTTGCACTGAGTTCTTCCAACATGGTTAAGACAGTTGACTAAAAATTTACATGTTAATATTTTGTTTTCCTCCTGTTCAATTCTTATGCATCAATACTACTCTTTTTTTTTCATTTTACATGTAAAGTTATTATTTACTTCACTTGCAGTTTTAAATTTCAAAAGCAATTGTTGGTCATCGAAGTCAGTCAATCCATATAATGATATGTGAAGGTATTCTCTTTTTGCTAGTGTACATGCTACCCACTCTCATATCTTTCAATCCCTCTGTCCTACACTTGTGTGGATATAAAGAAAACTGGAAATTTATGCATTAAAGGGTTTGCTGTGCTGATGAATCAATACGAATGTTTTGAAGAGGTTACAGTCCCTTTTTATTTTGGTATGTAGAGACTATTGTTTAAAACTAGATATTTGTAGCAACTCTGGCTATCATAGGCTTCACTTTCTCAAAGCTTGCTGTTTCAGGATTTTTCATGGCTGTAGTCACTCGTATGTTTCCAGGAGATTGTGCTTGCTAAGCAAATGTTTTCCCATTAAACAGTATCCCTGGCGCTCTCCAACTGTTTTTGCAAAGACAATTCTTTTGTCATTGTGGGATTATATATAAACTTAGGTAATATTTGGATACTATACAGAGATATCCCTCACTTGAAATTCTAAACAAAGGAGACCCAGTATTTGAAGATTCCCTCTTTCAACACAATTTGGATTGCACTGAACCCAGATACCAGCTAGAGTACTATCAGATCTTTTTGATTACGAGGTCTTGTCCCGGCCATGTCTGTGCTTTTTAAATTCTCTAGGAATGCTCAGTGTGTTCTTATGCCTCTCCTTTTCAAACTATTCTTTTCATGTTTGGATAGTTTTATGTCTCAATTATTCTTTATCACAGGCTACTGCTTATTGTTCATTAGCCTTAAAGTGTTTTTTAAGCATTGCCCACCACTTTTCCTCCCAGACTTAGTTCCATGTTAAGCAATTTGAGTTGAACACATTTGGTCAAACTGTCTAATCTGCTGCCTCTTGACCAGGGACCAAGTTCCTGACTCCAAATGTGCACTATGGTCTTTAAGGCTGTTGCTGAGGTGGAGAGGGAGCAGAAAGAGACAAATACCAATGTCACCAAGGTTTTATGATGTTTAAAAATTGCCTTTTACACTAGATAGTATTTGATTTATTGCTGCAGATCTTTCAGTATTTTATAGCTGTGAAAAGTTAGTTCTGATAGTTCCTGTTTGATTTTCAATTTTTCTCTGGTGGGATAGAGCCATCAAGCTACCTATTCTGGTATTTGTTAACATTACTATCAGTGGATTTCCTCCGTATTTATTGTAATTATTGATGATCAATACTGAAAAACTTATTAAATTGTTTTATTTTTCTGATAATTTCTCAGGTTATCTTTCTAAAGTTCTTTTTTGAAATGTAGGGTCTTAAGATTTTTTTGAAATTATTTCTCACTAATAGAATTCTTTAGCAAGTCTTCATTTAAATTCTGCATTTTCTATGTGAAAATTCTTTTCTGTGGTCTGTCAATTTTATTTTAACACAGTTTATGATGTTTAAATTGGAAAGAAATGGATGGCTTTTATGTAATGAAATTTAAGAATTTTTATGTCATTTGGTTTTGCCTTGCTTATACTAAAGCTTTCCTATTAATATTTTCTATACTAAATCTAATTTCTCTATGTTAACTGGTTAAGTACAAATATAATTCTTATTTGATAAATTTTATTTCAGAAAATATTTAAAATATTTGCAAAAAGGTAAATATTTCCATCTTGTACACATACTCGTGATTTCTTTAAATATATCTTTGATTTTGGTGTTTCTTCATATGCTTTGATTTTATTTCAGGTTTTTCTTTGAGATTATACTTTTCTATGCTCATTGTGTAATTTAGTAAGTACAAAAAATATTTGCAGAGAACTACAGGCCAGTGTCCCTAATGGACATTGATGCAAAAATCTCCAATAAGATATTGGCAAACACAATATAAAGAATCACCAAGAAGATTATACACCTTGACTAAGTTGGATTCATCCCAGGGATGCAAGGATGGGTCAACATACATAAATCAATAAATACAATACACTATATAAGTGGACTCAAGGACGAAAACCACATGGTCATCTCAGTTGATGCAGAAAAAGTGTTTGGCTAAATACAACACCCATTCATGATCAAAACTCTATGGAAAATTGGAAGAGAGGGACTTTATCTCAATCTAAGAAAAGCTAGATATGAGAAACCAAAAGCCAGCATCATATTAAATGGTCAAAACTGAAACCTTTCACACTAAGATTAGGAGCAAGAAAAGGATCTCCACTCTCACCACTCCTGTTCAATATAGTGCTAGAAAAATTAGCCACAGCAATTAGACAAGAGAAATAAATAAAAGGAAAAAACATAGGAAAGGAAGAAGTTAAATTGTCATTATTTGCTGATGACATGATACTCTACATAGAAGATTCTAAAAACTCAACCAGAAGTCTGCTAGAGTTAATTGCCAAATATAGTAGCATAGCTGGATACAAGGGCAGTTCTCAAAAATCAATAGCCTTTGTATACACAAACAACAGACTCACTGAGAGAGAAATTAGAGAGTCAAGCCCTTTCACAATAGCATCCAAATAGAAGCAGTCTGAAAAAAAGAAGTGAAAACCTCTGCTCTGAAAACTGCAGCACTCTGAAAAAGAAGATAGAAGAAGATATCAGAAAATGGAAAGACATCCCTTGTTCTTGGGTAGGAAGAACCAATATCATCAAAATGGCTATTCTCCAACAACTACTATATAGATTCAACACAATTCCCAGTGATATCTCAGCAATATATCTCACAGATTTAGATAAAATAATCCAAAAATTCATCTGGAACCACAAAAGACCTAAGATATCAAAAGCAGTTCTAGGTAATAAAGACATGACAGGGGGGTATCATGATCCCCAACATGAAACTATCCTACAAAACCACAGTGATAATAATTGCATAGTACTGCCAAAGTAATAGATTTGAAAATCAGTGAAATAGGTTAGAAGATCCAGAAACAACTCCAGATATACCACCTCATCTTTGACAAAGGAGCCAAATATCCTCAGTGGAGGAAAGATAGCCTCTTTAACAAATGGTGCTGGAAAAACTAGGATCTAACTTGTCAAAAGCTAAAGCTAGACCTATCTCTTTCACCATGTACTAAAATAAAATCAAAGTGAGTAGAAACATAAATATTAAAAAAGAAACACCAAACCTACTGAAAAACAGGTTAGGCAAAACTCTTGGAAACATTGGCTTAGGGATAGACTTTATGAACAAAATTTCTATAGCACGGGAACTAGCAGAAGAAATCAACAAATGGGACCTCATCCCATTAAAAAGCTTCTGCACAGCTAAAGAAACCACTGGCCCAATGAAAAGACACCCAGCAATATGGGAAAAATATTTTTACTAGCTGTTCCACAGAAAAAGGGCTACTATCTAGTATATATTAAGAGCTTAAAAAATCAAACCCCTAAATTTAAAGATCTAGTTAAAAAATGGGCATCTGAAATGATCAGATACTTTTCAGATGCAGGAGTAAAAGCAGCTAGGAAGCAGATGAAGAAATACTCAACATTACTGGTCATTCGAGAGATGCAGATAAAAACAACTCTGAGATTCCATCTCAATCCAGACAGAATGGCTGCTGTCTTGAAATCAACCAGCAACAAATGCTGCTGAGTCTATGGGGAGAAAGGAACACTTTTCTGCTGTTGGTGGTAGACTGGTACGACCACTATAGAGATGACTGTGGAGATTCCTCAAAAAACTAGATTAGAGGTCCCATTTGACCCTTCTACTCCCCTGCTAGGGATATGCACAAAAGAATTAAAAGATTGATATCACAGAGATATGTGTACACCTATGTTTATAGCAGCTCAGTTTGTGATAGCTATATCTTGGAAACAACCCAGATGGCCACCAGCTGGAGACTGGATAAAGATGTGGTTTTTCTATAGAATGAAATATTACTCTGCCATAAAGAATGAGAAATTTGAATCATTCATACTCAAATGGACCTACCTTCAGTACATACTCATAAGTGAAATAAATAAGTCACAGATGTGTAGATACCATATCTTTTCTCTGATACAAAGAAACTGAATATGTAATTAAGTTCTAAAATGTATGTTAAGTATTGTAGAATATAAACTATTCAAAGGGCAATGAGGTAGGGGTAAGTAATAGAAAGAAAAATAGTGATGGTAATAAAAAAAAACAGAAAGTGTGTATATATAGGGGGTAGGGTTGTAGGGTGGGTTGGGGAATGGGAAAAAATGAGTCAGGTCATGTCATACACTGGTACAAATTTTCAATGCTGAGTGTGATCATGATATGTATATAAAATGTACCTATTTCACAATAAAAAATTATTTTGAAAAAAAATTTGCAAAGCTCAGACTTTCTAGTCATCAAGTGTTTTTTTTTCTCTTTTGACCAGAAGATTTCAAATGGTGAATTATTAAACTGTATCTTAAATTTACAGTCATGGAATTTGTTTTTCAGAATAATAAAAAAGTCAAGATCCATATCTTCAACTTATCTATTGAAAAAATAATTTTCAGTGTCAGATGTTTTGACTTCTGTAATGGTAGAACAGTTGTGAAAATACTGAAAGATATAAAAAATGCAGTTGTGGGTGTGCGTTTTATTTGCTGGAAAAGGAAATGGAAATAATAATGTGGAGACCTTGCTTTACATTCACAGTTAACAGATAAGTATCTGCACATTTTAGAGATAGTCTGAGATGTGTATACTTGTGGGATGTATCAGTGGCCAGTGTTTGGGGCAATGTATTCTCTGTTCCATATGATGTATCCACATCAATGACCAAAAGTTTTTCTCTCCAAAGTATGAAAGATCAGATGCTATAAATTTAATTCAACAAAATATCATTACTATGACTGTTGGTATACCATCTCCTTGAATCTTCTACTGTTATTTAGAGAACCCCTACAAATGTTCTCGCTTTGTACAGATGCCCTTCCATTTATATTCTTTGATCTGTGGCCCCCTGGAAAGCTGATTCTTCCTGCAATTACTATTAGGGATTCTGCAGCAAGTTTAATTCATTGAAAATAATAATTTTTGTTTACTGCTAATGTTATTAATTTGCTTTCTCTAAAAATGCTTTATGTCTTCACTAGGGAAGCAAAAGAAAAAGACATTTGTTGTCAGACTAATATGATCTAATTTCCTATGTATAGTTTTATTCTTACCACATATTGTTGTAATAGGCTTGAGGCTCCTTGAAATAATTAATTTAATAAATTATAATAAAATATATGAGGAAATGAGAAAATATAAGTGAGCAAGAATGAAAAGAGCAAGAAATTACTTTGGAATCTGAATTCATTCAGGCCTTTTGAGAAGTTCAGGCTTAGTACTGATTAGAGATAGAAAAGCTGGGAACTGATCTTTGACTTCCTAGACATAAGTTTTGCTAGGTTAGTTTCACTTAGTCTGTAGAACTTAGTAAGCATGAACAGAAAGATGCTTAGCCCTAATTTCCCAAACACTCATTTAACTCCCAGAAAAATGTTGATTCTTATTGTAGTCCTTCCTAATTATATTTTACAATGATAGACTCAGTAGCACTAGGGAAGACTGAGAAGAAACCATGAATGCTTCTGTGTCACCAGGAAGTGTGTGTAGTAAGTTTCCATATTACTGTGTTTCCATTTCCTTTTCTGGCAAGTAAGACGCACAGCTATGGCTGTATGCTTGCATCTTTTACACAACTGGACAGAAATTCATGGCTGAAATAGAAGCTAAAACATTTGACATTAAACCTTATGTCTTTTCCAAAAGTTGAGTCAAAAATATCTATCTTTAATGTTTTCTTGTTGATCAGAAAAGAAATTTCCATGAAGATAAATGTAAGATACAGTGAAACTAATAAGTCGCAGTTTGAGCTTTTCTGGTAAAGCAAAAAACAAATGATGTTGTAGAATCTTAACCTTGCAGATATTTAATGTAGTAACTGAGGTTAAGATACTTTAATGCCTTCTTTCTTCTCTTACTTTAATCTTGTATTAATGTATGCTCTATTTTCATGTTGAGAATTCTGCAACTATTTTCTGAGTAACTACCATCTCTACATTAGATTATATGTTCCATTATCTAAGACATTTGCCAAACTTTTGTCAAGTGTTCTGGACAATACTATACGAATGACAGCGCTGATGAAGGCGTCAAAGTAAACAGTGGATTTTCTTGACAGAAAATGAAAAGATTATTAAGTCATTTTTTGCAAGCATTGTAGTGATATTCTCTACTATGTACATTTAGTGTGGGACTTTTGACAAGGGCTTTATGAAAGTAGCCACACTTGGTTGGGCAGAAGTTCCAAAGAGCTGAATGATACAGACACAACAACAACAAAAACAACAATGTCCATGTCAAATCCTAGAGTTGCAATATCCCTTTTGTAAGGCATGATAAAATGCAACTATCAACCACAAATTAAAAGATTCTTTGACTAGGAATTTTGATTTCTAATTGTACATCTTCAGTTATGTTCTTAGTGCCACCTGGAAATTGAATTATTCTTTTATTTATTCATCTAGAGAAGGGACCAAAGGAAATTCTAATGTGGTTAATGAGGTTAAAGAGTTAGGGGAAAACTAGATGCTTAATGAAACTTTTGGAAGGAGAAATAATTCAGATACAGTTCTTGACATACTCGGGTTCATTTAACAATAGCTCATCCTGTTCAAATCTCAGTCTACTTTCAAGTATTGCCTAGCTTTTTCAGGACTCAGTAGCTTTATCATTTATTATTATTTCCAAGTTCTAATCCACATCATATCCCTGGGTTACTTCTGAGTAAATGTCTTTTCTCTTCTGTGCTTCAATAAATCCCACCACAGAATTGGGTTTACAATAGAAACTGCTTGAAAGAAGAAATGAGTTCAAAACTTCAATTAAATTTCCTCAGGTGAAAACAAGTTTTTTCTTTCCCTAAAGAATCTTGTTGAGCATGTGCCCACTCTTAAAGAAAGCAGTTTGGACTTGAAAATACTTGACCATGCTCGAGTGTGAGGAATTGCATCACCCCTATCAACTGATGCCGTTGAGAGGCTGCAATGTGCAGTGGAGAAGAGAATACTTTCTGAGTCACGTGGGGAGATCAAATTTTGTTCACACTGTAGTGCTGATTCTTGAAGTACATACATTACTTCTTGACCCTCCTTAAACAGAATTAATTGTTCATTTTTCCACATCCACCCAAAAATTAATTGTGTAAATCTGATTTTAGCCATCTAAGTTTCAGAGATGTAGCCAAAAATGTGAGCTTTGAGTAAAAAGAGATGTGATTCCAAGAATCCTGCTAGTAACTTAAAAATGTTGTTTTTTAGGCTTCATCGATACAGTGTGGCTAATGCTAATTCTTTCTTAAATTTGGTATGAAGGTTAAAGATAGCACTGAATGTATATCCCTCAATGAACTATCTGGCTTCTCATAGGCCCCCAGGCAGTAGGAGGATATCATTAATACAGATGGTTGAGCCAGAGCAAGATTGGGTTCCTATCTCCTTCTAGAAGGTTTAGAAAGTATGAACAGTAAGAGATATCATGTAGCTATACTAGTCACAATCAAACACACATGATGACAGCAATTTCTGAAAAGATTAGGGCAGGGAAAGACAAAGGAGAATGCAAGAAAACCCAACTGTACTATGGTCTGGCAATGTCATTAATATTCCCACTTTAAAACAATACATAGAAAAAAATAAATGGGCAGTACAAAAACCAAGTATCTTCCTCACATATTCTAAGTAAGAAATAATTAAAATGAAGAAGATGTCAAGGAGAGTAATTATCATAGCTTTGAAAATCTTTGCTCCTGCAGCTTTATGAGAGAAAAGATCTATAAAAGTGAAAGGGGACAACATTAAATTATTGTTATTTGCAGATGATATGATTGTGTACCATTAGAACTCATGAGAATTGTCTGAAAAACTATTAGATTTAAAAGAGAGAGTGCAGAAGATTCCCTGGTTGCAAAATTTATATCAAAATCATTAGTTTTCTTATACACCAGCTATAAACACACAATTTAATGAAGAAAATATCCCATTTATGATACCAAGAAAAATATTTTTAAAATGTAGGAAGAAAAAATACTTAAAGTTTATGTGAAGGCAACTTTAAAACTCTTCTGAGAGTTATAAAAAAAAGACATGGAATAATACCCATAACTTATTTTTAGATAGAAGGGTCTCAATGTCATAAAGATGCTATCTTTCAGAATTAATCTATGATGCCTATGCCATCCAAGTAAGAATACCAATGAGATGCTCGGGGGAAAATTTTGTAAGATATTTTCTGAGAAATATGTGTACAAAATTTCTATGATGATTCTAAAATATAAAAAAAACCTCACTGGAAAAATATCTTGAATCTAAAGAACTACACTGAAATATAGGTTATGTTGGTATTTTTTTCAGGGAGAGTTGAATTCATATTTCTGAAAAGAGATGCCTATAGGTACTTCAGACTGAAAGTAAATTTGATTATCTATTGATTGTGTAACTGTAAAAAGCCTTCAGAAATATTTCAGAAAAAAATGAATGATAAGAAGGTCACTGAATTTGTAAATAATGCAAAACCAGGTATTTAAAAATTGGAGTGTGGCAAAAGCACAAGTGTGAAAAATAAAATACACAAAATATTCACAGTATATAAAATTATTAATAAATATGCTTATAAAGTTGAAAGCCACTTTACATGAAATAAGACATGTTAATGAAATCTGTAATGTCATTATACTTAAATAAACAAGATGAGAGCATTTGTACCTAACTGGCATAAGTGAATATTATAGAATACTAATTCAACATTCTCATTTTATTGAAGTTTAAACTCATGATGTGTTGGAGAACAATTTTCATTTTATTCTAGGGTTTTTTAAAATATTAATTTCTTTGTGAATTTTTATTTGTTAGTACATGTTTGTAGACATAATATTCCTTTTCACTAGTAAATACAGGTACATAACATGCCTTTCTTTCTTTTTTCACCCCTTTCTTTTCATTTCTTCTCCTTCCATCTGTATTTTAAAAACACATATATTTTTACCCAACAATTCTATTACTAGAATGTTGACCTATGGGTTTTCTTGCAATACTACACAATAATGTAAAGTAAATTTTTGAATGATTTCTGGAAATCCGTATTAAACATAATCTGTGGTGCATTGATTAACATATTTAATATAGTTTCCCTTTTTTCTTCCCCTTGCCTAATTGCTCTGGCTAGGTCTTCCAGCCATATATTAAATAAAAGTAGTGAAAGTGGGTACCCTTGTGTTGTTACAGATCTTACAGAGAAAGTGTTCAATTTTCCCTGTTGAATGTAGTGCTAGTTGTTGACTTATTGTAAATGACTTTCGTTACACTGTAGTACATTCCTTCTACAGCAGTTGAACATCTTTCTGAGGACAGGATGTTAAATTTTATGGAATAATATTTCAACATATATTGCGATGATAAGATTGCTTTTCTTTTTCATTTGATACATTGCATCACCCTTATTGATTTGTATATATTGAACCATCCTTACAGCTCAGAGGTGAATCGTACTCAATTAACTGGTTTTAAATGTGTTGGACTTGATTTGCTCATATTTTGTTGAAAAGTTTTGCATATATCTTCATCAAGAATATAGATATATGCCTGTGTTTGTGGGGTGTGTGTGTGTGTGTGAGTGTGTGTGTATTCTTCTCAGGCTTTGGTATCAGGATAAGACTGGTCTGGTAGCATGTATTTAAATTCCTTGCACTTGTACTTATTTAACTAACTTAAGGAGAATTGGAATTAGTCCTTCTGTTGGGTGTAATTTAGCAGCAAACCCTTCTGGTCCTGGGTTTCTTGATGGAAGTCTTTTAATTTCTGAATCCATCTGTTACAATTTAGAACTAGAAGGTCAGGTGAAGTGTCCTCGGAGACCTGACTTTTGGGGGGTGATTGGATCGGGGTGATTCTGCACTCAGGTGAGTTCAGCTGCTGAACATGCCGTTACAGAGTGGATCCTGGTTAGAAGATGCAGTGTTTATTTTATCATTTAAGAAACAAGTTCTCTGTTTCATTTTTGTGTAGTGTTTTCAGTCTATTACATTTTACTCTGATATTTATTGTTTCTTTCCCTCTACTGATTTTGAGTTTGATTTGTTTTCATTTTAGTTCCTTGAGATGTAATGGCTGTTTATGTGAGATGTTCTATTTGAGGTAGGAATTGATTGCTACACACAGCTCTTACTGCTACTTTTACTGTATTCCAAACTGTTTTCCATAAGTAAGATGTGTCTACCTTAAGGTTTGTATTTTAATTAAAGTCCACTTTTTAATTGTTTTCACTGATCGTGCTTTTGGTGTTGTGTCTAAGAAGTCATTTCCAAATCCAAAGATAGAATATGATAATAGGAAATATGACTGTCATGTGATAAGAAAGAACTGGTGAGATATGAAGAAAGTAATTGGAGAGAATGGAAGCTACTGTACTATATAGAGGAGCTCATCTTTCCCACACTTTTCCTAAAGAAGTCCTTTCAGGACCTCCATCCAGCTTGTAAATGGACTAGACTGTATAAGATATAAAAATGGAAGTTCCACTTTTTGACTTCAGATTTACTTTTCTTGATCCTTTTTGTTAAGTTTCTAAGTATATTGTCATGGCAGGAAGATATCAGCTGAAAAATTTCAAGTGTCTATAATATTTCCCTGATAGTTAAAGATGAGAATGAAATTGATATCTTGCCTGTATAAAGAGAAGGTTGTACTAGAGGTCTAATCATGCATTTTCTTTTTTTTCTCATCTTGTTAAATTCTTTCCCTCAGAGTTAGATTGTATAGATCTACTCATAGGATCATACAGATACACTAAAAGACTAATGATTGGAAAATACATCCAAACTTGATTCAGGGTAGAGCATCAAAAAGAATGAATCTGTGTGAGAATGAATCATGTAATATAGGAGCAATGCACATTAAATTTTGGCATTTAAAGATATTTTAAACAATTTTATCTTATCTAGCTTTGTTATGTATAGGACTGAAAAGTCTGTTTTTATCAGCAGATGAAGCAGACATCTCATAGTTTGTCATCGATGACTAAAATTAATGTCTGCCTTAATAAGAAGAGAAATTATTTATAGGCCAAAAATAACCTATAAGCTATAAAATTATTTCCTGCTGAAAAAAGACCTTATGAATTATTGTTAATTTGAAATGTCTTTACTATATAACCCTTTCCCTGCTCTTTGAGAGGGTGAAAGAATAAAAAGTTTATAGCAAATTTAATGGCAATCCTGAACAACGGGGGTGACGAATGGTGTTTTGTGAAATATAATTCTCTGCATTTTAGAGTTAATGCAAATTGAAATGGAACTTTGAGTAGAACTTCTTTTGATAAAGAAAATTGTAGCCACAGCCAAGCAACCTCTTTCTACAGAGTTCTGCAAATAACACCATTCATTCATGTGACTTTGGACATTTGATAATAAGTCTTCTAAGAGGCCAGACTCAACTGACCCCTTAGAGAGGCTGAGGAATTTTCTGTGTGGTATATCCCTTTTTTTTTTTTTTACCAGTACAATGTGAATATGCACTTGAAATTTCTTATTAAATAAAACTGAATGATAGTAAGGTACATGTAACTGTGCCAGTATGTAAGAGAAATGCAGAGAAAATAACAGTGGCCCCTTGGTTTATGAATCTAATTTATTCTACAGTTTTTGAAAAGCTGGCCACGTTTCTGTTTTTGTGAGAAAGATGGTGTGATTGTGTTTATTACCTGATGCAGAGTTTGCAAATAAAAACAAAATTTTGCCAAATGCTTCTGTTTTCAACCCAAATTGCACACAAAAGTTTTCATTAATGCGATACCACTGGAAAGATCAAATGAGGCCTCTTCACTTCAAGAAACTTTCAGTCTAGCTAGAGATAATTTATCTGATTTTCTTCTAATGGCAGTTTCCCAAGGGAAGAGCCTGGTTGGTCTCCAGGAACAGTGAAATTCTCTAGTCAGATGTAATGAGAAAGTATTCAGTTTCTATCAGTAGTATTTTTATCTGACTTTGGAAATTTCTGTTTTTATGTCTTTTGTTTAGTAATGCTTGTGTTATATTGATATACTAGCAAATGTTAATACTGTGCAGTAAGCACAAATTCAGCTTGTGAGCTTGTTTTTTGCGAGAATTGTTTTATTTATAGAGATGCATATGAAGATAATTTTGATACTATGTCTTATGTATGCTAAAATAATCATTTGTGTTTAGTAGAAAACTTTCAACAGTGTAGGAATGTTATTAGAAAAGCAATTGTAGGAGAAACAGGTTGTTATTACTAGAAGTACTGGATAAAATCACCATAAATCTGGTTTTAACATACTTGCAGTCAAACTTTTTCAGTTAATATGATAATATGCAGGGGCCGGGGATCTAGCTCAGTGATTCCGGTGCCTGTCTTGCAAGCGCAAGGACCCTGGTTCAATCCCCGATATCCACATAACAATACTGGGTGTGGAGACTTATGCCCAGCAGCAATCAGTACCACCTACCACAGTGCCGGGCATGGTGGCTCATGCCTGTAATCCCAGCACTTGGGAGGCAGAGGCAGGAGGATTGCTGTGATGTGAGTTTGAGGCTGAGCTCAGGGCCAGCCTGAACCATAAAAGTGAGACCCTGTCTCAAAAAAAAAAAAAAAAACCTTAAAAAATGATAATATGCAAAGTTTTAATATGTTAACTTTTAATCTGATAGCTCCATTTTCCCTTTTTTTCTTTCATTTGACTTTTTTTTTTTTTTTCAAAATTTCAGGATGCTGCTGTTGGGTGGACAGTGCTTTCCTTGGAATTTTTACTTTATGTCATCTGAGTGCAAAAGTTAATGAGATGTATTTTCTGCAAAAGAGGCTGAGACTCGTAGATATTAACATTAATAGTTTTTCTTTATCAAGAGATTTCAAATGCCATGTCCCTGTAAGAAAACTGTTAGCAGTATAATAAGAATGAAGTGAGAAAATGTACCTTGACATCTTTTAGATGATTTCTAAAAGGTGCATTATTCTCTTCTCATATATGTTAACCCTGTGTTACTTTTTCTTTTCTTTCTGGGAATTCACTTTTTTTTTTTTTTGGTGAAACAAGAGTTTGGATGAGCTCAACTTAGGGTGAAGAAGTTTCGGTGCATAGAACATATTTCAATTATTCCCTGCAGCTGCTCTATTTTTCTCTCTCTTATTCTGTTTCTCTTGTCTCATAAGTCTCCCTTTTATTTACTTATCTTTTTAGGATTCTGCATGTTAGGGAGAACATGTAATAGTTGTCTTTTTACATCTGGTTTATTTCAGTCAACATGATCTTCATTTCTATCCATTTGCTTGAAAATGAGACAATTTTATTGTTCTTCATGGCTGAATAATACTCCATTGTGTATACACGCCATATTTTCTTCCTCCACTCATATGTTAATGGGACACCTAAAGTGATATTATATCTTGCCTTTTGTGAATCGTGGCAAAGTAGACGTGGTTATATAGGTATCCCGACAGTCTGCTGACTTTAATCCCCTTCAGGTGTATACCAAGGAAAGGTAGTAAAAATATCTACACCAATGGTACTTTTATTTTGAGATTTTGAGGAACCTCCATACTGACTTAGGGTTACAGTGGCTATACTAATTTGCATTTCCTCCAGCAGGTGTGAGGTATTCCTTTCACCCCACCTCCTTATCAGAACTTTTTCTACATTCCTGATGATGGCCATTTTAACTGGGGTGGGGTAAAATTTCCATATTATTTTGATTTTCATTTTCCTAATGGCTAAAGATGCTGAACATGTTTTCATATACATGTGGGTAATTTTTTGTTCTTGTTTTGGGAAGTATCTATTCAACTCATTTGGTCATTTATTGATTAGTTTATTTAATTTTTTTAGTGTTGTTTTGGATTTCTTTGTATATTCTAGATATTAATCCTCTGTGGAAAGAGTAGCAAATACTACTTATCGTTCTGTTAGCTGTCTCTTCACTCTGTTAGTTGTTTCAGTTGCTGCAGGGACATTTTGTAATTTGCTAAAGTCTCATGTGTTGATTCTTGCCTTTACTTCTTGCTCCATTGGGGTCCTATTCAGGAAGTCTGCCTGTGCCCATGGCTTCCGACCTCTCACTCTTTTCTTTTAGATTTGTCAAGTTTCAAGTATCATCTCCCTAGATGTTTGACCTACTTTGAATTTGTTCTTGTGCAAGGTGAGAGATAGGAATGGGGATTCAGTGCTCTACAAGTAGATATCTTATATTTGCAGCACTATTTGTTAAAGAGGCTACCTTCTTTCCAAAGTGTGTTTTTTTGCTTCTCTTTCCCAGATTAGATAGCTGGAGTTGCATGGGTTTATTTTTCTATCCCATCGGTCTCCGTGTCTATTTGGTGCCAATACCATGTTGTTTTCATTACTCTGCTTGTGGTATAATTTAAGATCAGGTTTGAAAGAAATTTGTCACATTCTTGGTTAGAAAGATCCCTAGGGTTTTTTCTATTATTATTATTGCTTTGAAAGCTATTGTGAATAGAATTGTTTTCCTGATTTCTTTCTCAGCTAGTCCATTATTGAAGTACAGTAAAAATGCTCTTTTTTAAATGTTTATTTTATATCCAGCTTTTTTTCTAATTTGATTTATTAGTTCTTAAGGTCTTTTGGTGTAATCTTTAGGGTGTTCTCAGTGTAGGATCATATTATTTGGAAGCAAGAATAATTTAACATTTTCCGTTATATTTGTATCCATTTTATTTTTTT
>PVIR01035619.1:0-16187 GCA_004026965.1 Petromus typicus | reverse complement strand
TGACCTGTCTTCCCCAACAAGGACCCACCTCCAAACAGCAAGTTAGCTATAGCATTCCCATGACCCACCATCTTCCAAAAGCCCACCTACAGAACTCTATCTTGAGGGATATCTAGATATAAACCAAAATACCCATTAATCCAGTTAATTATTAATCAATTAATCACATGGATGAGTAAATCCTGGTCTCAACAAGGATTAAATTTCAACATGAGTGTCAGAAGGGGCAAATTATCTTCAAACTATAGCAGTTGAGAATCCCAAATCAAGATGCTGGCAGATTTCACACCTAGAGTGATGTTCTCCCTGGCTTGCAGATGGCCTCCTTCTCACTACATTTGTACATCATGGAGGGAGGGAGGGAGGGTGGGAGACGTCCCTCATACCACAGGAGCCCTGCATGCACCACCTCGTCTAAGCCCAATGACCTCCCAGTGATCCTATCTCCAAGTACCATCCACTGTGGGCAGGAGCGTCAACACATGGGCTTGGCGTGAGAGGGGAACCTAGACTTGAGTCTGTAGCAGGACACAGCCCTGTCTTTAACAGAATTCATGCTCAGTGGGGGAAGATGCAGGGAGGGGAAGGGAAGGAGAAGAAAAAGGATCAACAGGCAATATGTATATATACCAGTTCCCCATGGTGAATATATTATGATTAATAAACATATACTAATAAAAAAGGAAAAAAGTTTCAGTTAGATAGAAGAAATGAGTGAAGGAAATCTATTGGGCAACATGGAAACTGCAGGTAGTAACAATATGTTATATAACTGAAAATTACTAAGAGTAGATTTTAGGTGCTTTTATCACTAAAATATTATATGAACTAGTACATACATTAAATTGCTCCAGTTAGCCAGGTATGGTGGCTCACACCTATAATCCCAGCACTCGGGAGGCAGAGGCAGGAGGATTGCTGTGAGTTTGAGGCTGGCCTGGGCTACATAGGGAGCTCAGGGCCAGCCTGAGCTACAAAGTGAGACCCTGTTTCAAAGAAAAACAAAAACACAAAACAAAAAACCAACTGCTTTATTTAACTATCCCAAAATGTAGACAATTTAGCCAGCCCCCACTATAGACACATATCAAAACATCATGTTGTACATCATAAATAAATAACTTTCATTTGTCAATAAAAAATAAATCCAGTAAAACTCTATTAAAGGATTAAAAAAGCAAACAGTAACATTATGAAATATGAAAGTAAAGTCAGGGACAGGGATTTGGCTCAGTGGTTCTGGTGTCTGCCTGGCAAGCACAAGGTTCCAAGTTGATTCCTGGAAACCACATACCACAATGCCAGGTGTGGTGGTTCACACCTGTAATCTCAACAGCTGCAGCGCCATCAACAAGGAAGAGCTACAGCAGAAACTGCCTATCCTGCCTGGTACAACTCTAGCTTGAAGGACTTTGGAAAGGTTGCCTGGGGTCCTTCTCCTCTGCTGTCCACATGTCTGACATAAAGGACATGAGTTCTGAAGAACCACATGAGCTCAAGTGACCCTGAAAGAGTCAGCATTTGAGCCAGATGGTGTAGAGCAAAGAGGAAGAAGACAGTCGAATCCTAGTCTCCCCGAGGTTCCCCCCAGATTCCCCTTTTAGTTCATCCCCATACAAAGTCACTATCCTCCCTGGCAGCAGTATAGGAGCCCCAGAAGACTCGGTGGCATTTTGAAATTGTAAGAAAGGAGCTAGCGAATCAAGATAAAGTCTTAACAGAAATGTGGGTCCCCAGGTCCTGGTCCCAATTCATTCACAATATGTCTTCTCCGAGTCCCTTCTCCAGTGGCCTTGTTCTTACCATTTACAAATGAAAGAAGCGGAGCCACATGACAGCCAAGCCTTCCAACTCTAAAAGGCCTCTAAGGAGCACCCAATATTTTCAGAATGACAGACAGTGGCAGTGTAATGATGTCTAAGAAGAGCCCGGCTCACATGTGGCAAATACGCGGACATCATCCTGAATCTTCAGACAGCTGAGGGATGATGGTTCCTGGAATCCAGGCTGAAGACACATCTGGTCACTATGGACAACTCCAAAGAAGTTCTGTAAACTCCATTAACCCCATGACAGCGCATCCGGGGAAAAGATCTTCTGGCCTTGCTGTCCAGGAAGGTATATTCCAGCCCTCTGTACGTTACCCTAACACATCCTTTGGATTAAGTAGTCTGTGTTTGGTGCTTTTTTTTTTGTTTGGAATCCCAATCAGCCCCACATGGGGATAGTTTGGATAAATCCCGTGGAAAAATTCACCTATCCCCACTCTCAGAGCAACTCCAGCTCTGGGTTCAGTTGGACAGAACATGAGGGAATTCCTTTATTTCTGTACTGTACTGAAGGATGCATGATTATCTGCATTTGTGAAAACTTATAGAAACATATATTTAAAAGGGTACATTATTAGTCTTAAGTTTAATTTTCAAAACTAAAGTTAGACATGTATATGTGCAAAATTATTGTGTGTGTGTGCGTGTGTGTGTGAGTGCATGTGTGTGTGTATTCAAATAGAAAATACAATGTACGCAACAATTTGAATATACTCCTACACAAAACACCCATCACCACAAAATTAAAACAAAACCGCCTCCAAGGAGCCTCCTGTAATTATAGCCGCTCAGCAGACGGAACCAGGAGGATCACAAATTTGAGGCCAGCCATCTTAGTGAGTGAGGTCTCATGTCAAATTTTGAAAAATAAGAACAACTGGGCCAGGGATTGAGCTCAGTGGTTCTGGCGCCTGCCTTTCAAGTGCAAGGGCCCCAGTTCGATCCCGGTAACCACTTACAACAATGCTGGGCATGGTGACTCATGTCCACCAGCAATCAGTACCACATATCACAATTCCAGACATGGTGGCTCATGCCTGTAACCCCAGCACTCGGGAGACAGAGGCAGGAGGATTTCTGTGAGTTCGAGGCTCGCCTGGGCTACGTAGTGAGCTCAGGGCTGGGATTACAGGCATGAGCCACCACGCCCAGCATTATGGTATGTGGTTACCAGGGATCGAACCTTGTGCTTGCCTGGAAGAAGCCAGAGCCACTGAGCTAATTCCCCAGCCAGCCTTTTGAGCTCCCAACACTGGCTGTGCATACCTGTGTTTTGCTGAAGCTTCTTGAGGAGTCACCTTTTGGACAGTGTGGAAAGAAACCCGTGATTCTCTGTGTTTCTCAGCACTAGTAGGGTTACTGGGCTCACTAGAGATCTGATAAGGAATCTAAAGGCAAAGATGAGTTTTATCTGATCTAAATAACTTTCCCCACCTAGCTCAGATTAAAAAAGTCTTCCTGGAACCTGTGACCTAGAGCTCTCTTGTTTACATCAACTTGTTCTATGATCATGAGCACAGGGAATGCTTGGAAATAGTAATTGCAATAATGTAGCAAAAGACCTTAGGAATCTTACCACATAAGCCTCCAAAGAAAGAATATGATGAGCCAGAAAGAAATGAAACCAGAGTTATTAGAAGTTATTCCCAAAATATTTCTTATGAGACTAGACCAGGTCATCATGTGATAAACAGAAAAGGAATAAATCCACTTAGGATTTTTGAATCTGCATAGAAGAAATTTTCAAACACTATTCTGACCTTCAGGGCTAGGAAGATGAAGTGGCTCTGTTGGCCCATTTTGTTAATACACAAAAATAAGGAACTTATAGAAACAGGCATTGGAATTGGAAGGCCAGGGATGTAGCTCAGTGGCGCTGTGCCTGCCAGTCAAGCACAGGGTCCTAAGTTTAATCCTCAGTACTGGAAAAAGGAAAAAAAAATTGGAATTGGAGGTAATTCACCTAATAGAACTATATTACCTGATGGAATGAACATTAAAATAAAAGAAGAACTATCAGACAAATAAAGTAATTGTCCTACGATTATATCAATTACGAGGACTTTGATCTAATTTTAAGAAATCCATCTCCAATCTTGTCCTTAGTGACAGAAATGCCTAATATTATTATAAGCAAGAGGAAATTGGGACACAGACTATCTCTTGATCAATAACAGAAAATTATAACAACTTTGCAATAATTCTCATCGCCACGTGGGATGAGAATTCTCCTGCCACCAGCACTAGGGAGGCAGAGGCAGGAGGACTGCCTTGAGTTTGAGGTTAGTCTGGGCTACATAGTGAGCTCTAGGCCAGCCTGAACTTCAACACGAGACCCTGTTTCAAAACAAAACGAAAAAGAGAACATCTTCCTCAGGAAAAAAAAAAAGAGAGATATTTACTGAACTCAACAAGCTTTACAAAATCCTCTGGCACTAGGACACTCAGACATTCTGAGAGGTTTACATGGTTGCACAAGAATAGAATAAACAGGCATTTGGAGTTGCCATTCAGCTATTACCACTGCGAATATTTGCCTCAGTCACTTTCTTCCTCCCTGGGATACAATACCCAACACCCACACTTAAAGGAGGACAGGTTTATTTTGGCTCATAGTTTGTAGAGGTTTCAGTCCATAGTTGGCTGACTCCAAGGCAGGCTGGCATGCCACAGGGCCATGGTGGAGGAAAGCTGCTCATAGCTGATAACTAGAAAGCAGAGATCACAGGAGAAGACAGGCAGTGCCCAAAGTGACCAGGTCATACCCACAATGACCCATCTTTTCCTAACCAGACCCCTCTCCTAACAGCAAGTCAGCTGTAAGCTCCTGTAATTGAATTACCTTCCAAAAGCCTCCCCTGTAAGCTCATGAGGTTCTTAAAGAATAGCAGTCTCAGCTGACAATGTACAGATTCCACCATGACAAAAATAATCATATCACTCCTGATTTGTGGGTAATAGGAATCTCCCATATTCAACTATTCACTCTATCTGGTACTAAGGTATACCTAGGTTTCCTAGCCAGTGGCCTGAATATTGCAGGATGGGACATCTCTCCTTCCAAACAGTAAAATATGACTTTCCAAATGCCAAAATTCTGAACTGGAGATTATTCCACTTAAATTAACCCTCCATAAATAAATTTCTCCAGTGCTTCCAAAGCCAATGATCCAAAAAAGCTTTGTATCAGAGACAACCCCCACCCCCCGGGTTCCAATCTCTTCCTCAGTGCTACAATACAGTGTTAGAAGACTCAGAGACAGAATTAAAGAGACAGAGAAATGGGGAGCCAGGTTGACCAGTGCTCCTGCAAGCAAGGCTAAACGAGCAGAAGCCCTATGCACCCAGAGCTGTCAATATTTACGGGTATAATTGTGGTTAGATTGAGGTAAAGGGGGCTAGGCAAAGGAACTTCATGGAGTTGCTATGGATACAGGGATGATGCAGGCAAGGCTTGTAAAAGATGACACAAAGTATTCTTGAATTAGGGACCAGACAGACAAAAGATAGGTTGTGTTTAACCATTGATGTTGTATTTTTAGTAAAGAAAGTTTAATTCTGGGATTGGAATTTCAGTGCAAATTACTCTGAGCTCAGCACTGACCTTGGCCGGACTCATTTCTAAAAAAAAAAAAAAAAAACAGCCAGATGCATTTGGGGGGTTAACTCTTTCTCTGCACTGCTGTAAGCTTGCATTGGGCACGGTCAATGGGGTGGCCCCACATCTCTAGACATCATTCTTTTGTTGAGTACTTTGTCCATCAATATTTCTCCAACTCTTAAAAAAAAAATTTAGTGACATTTTAAATTCTAGTCAAGAAATATAATCTGAAAACAAAAAATGGAAACAAAGCTTGTGTATATAGAGGGCAAGGGAAGGGGAAAAATGAGAATCAGGATATGTCCCATACAGGTACAAATCCTCAATGTTGAAAGTGCTCGTGATATGTATCTAAAATGTACCGCTAAACTCAATAAAGTAAAAAAAAAAAAAATCATGGAATGTAGAGACTGATAAAATAGCAATATAATCTAAAACAGAGCGTAGTGTAATCTTAGCACTCCGGGAGATAAGGCTGAAAAATCACAAGTTTAAATCTCACCCGGGCAACTTAGAAGAATGCTGTCTCAAATAATTAAAATACTACTAATAATTATATCATAGTAATAATACAGAGCTACAGGTGTCATTCAGGGCAAAGATCCTGAGTTCAGTTCCTGGTACCAAAATAACAAGTGAGGGAGAGGGAAGGAGAAGAAAGAAAAACACAATCGCACAGAAGCAGTTCAGTTTCAACAGTTTTACACAACAAAAGCGTTCTCGACGCCCTAACTTCTCAGTAGGGAAGAGTCTGTCCTCTTCTCAGGAAAACAGACTGCTTCCAGTCAATAAACTAGAATATGTAGCCTGGAATCTTAAAGATCTAAAGGATAGAGTCCAGATATTTCATGGAGTCAAAGAGACACAATCTGGGCTGGGGATTTAGTTCAGTGGTACCACGCCTACCTTGGGAGCACAAGGGCCCAAGTCATAGTTTGTGACATAGTTTGTCATAGTTTGATTCCCAGTACCTCAAAAAAAGGAAAAAAATAAACAAAGAGACATGATCAGTTGATCTATTTAAGTAATTGGCTAAATGGTGCCTCTTGGATGCCTCAGATATGGGATATTTTTGGAAGAGGATTATTTCCAAAGTGTTACATATTCGCAAGAGATTCATAGTCAATCATCAGTTGGTGTCTATGAGAATTAAACAACAAAAACATTAGTTCCAATTATCAGAAGGATCTGACCATTCTGATCCTGGTTTGCAGTGAAGCAGGACATAGAAACACATGGTAACCTAGGATAATCTTTTACCATCGGCTACCCTGTTGGTCAGGGGTGGGGAGGCGGACCCCAGAAAAGAATCACTAAACAGAAATGAAAGCAAAGACCACAGTTGGACTATAAGACTCACAGTCAAACATAAAGTGTGCAGATTTCCTGGAAAGGCTGCCTCTCCCCAGAAACAAACCCACAAAGTCAACTTGACCCTATTTTTCCCCAGCCAGACAGCTAACAACAAGGCAGTTCACATACCGGACCGCTTTATAGAGTACAAGGCCAATCACAATACAGACAAATACACTTTTTCCTCGTGGCTGCTCAACTGAGCTGTAAAAACTGCTACATGCTGAGCTTCATGGTAGTTTTCGTTTCAAAGTCTCTGGATTTGTGAACTGTTTCATGAATGACAAAACTTAAATTTCTTTAACTGTACATTTGCCGTCCAACTTCTGTTATTGCTTGTGTTGTAGCCCATCCTGCGCAAGCTCCATATGTCTATTTGATTTCACTAACTCTGTGCTGTTGTGCACTTGAGTTGTTCCCGAGGTTAATACCGTAATACTTCAAACCAAGAGAGGCTGCTCCAGCACCCGGCCACTTTCCTCGTGCATGCTCTTCATCATCCCCCCACTTGTGCTTTGGAGAGGAACCAAGGGCTCCAAACTGGGGGCTCACACTCCTTTCCTTACACTTCACATCCAGTTCAAATGTTTGAAGGAAGTAACTGCTTCTTACTATTGTTTGTGTTTCCAGAGCAATAAATACGCACCACAGGATATTGGACCTACGGAGGGATATTAATCAACTACAGCAGATTGATCTGGACCGAGCCCTACCCTTTAATAAAATACAAATCGGTAAGTTCTCCCTGAAATTACTGATAGGGAGGAATAGCAATTGATATCCCCATGAGAGAAGAGCATGATTCATTCAATAAATATTTACTGAGCCATGACCAGCTCGAAGCTTTGCATCTTTTCGTATTGTTATTCTCAAACCGTGTGTTTACAAGAACTTTACTTGGGGAGCCAGATAGCTGCCTCCCACACAGAGAGCCCCTTACGCATCACCACGGCTATGGATGTCAATCAGGTCTCCAAGTCCTGGTCTGGACTGTAACAGAAAAGCAGAGACAGGCAGAGCTTAGTTTTTGCTAATATTTTAGAACATGACCTGCAAGCATCCCCACTCCTCAGGCCCAGGCTGTTCGTCACACTGCAAGAAACAGGAAAGAGGAGTTCTCCTCACACAGGTGGGAAAGCTCGCGATTTACTAGGGTTGTTCAACTAGAAAGGTACTTAGAGAACATGGAGGAGACAGATGGACTGTGACAGTAGGTGTGCAGCCCAGGTGTGTGACAGGAAGATGTAGCCACGCTGGTCTGAGAGCACATTTTATGCATGAGACAAGCTTCTGCCCACAAATGACTGTAAGATTCCCAAGGAGGTCTAAGGACCTCCTTAAGGGCCACCTGCCATGGGTCTGGGCCTGAGTGATCCTTGTGAATTACAAAGCTCCAACATGCAAAGCCCGATGAGCCAACACTGCTGAGTGTTCAATTCCTGCTCTTCATGGTCCCTTGGAGTTAGAGCTATCATTAGCCCCCTGGACAGATGAGAAGACTGAGTCTCAGGGAAGATCGGTGAGTTGCCTAGAGATCAGAAGAGCAAGATGGAAACCTGAGTATGAATGTCTCTGTAGAGAAAAGTGGTTTCCAGATGGGGAAAAGACAAGCTTTATTTAAAACTAATGGAAAAGTTTCCTAGGGGCAGGTAGACTCTATAGTTAGAGCAATTAGAAAGATAAAAGAGAAAGGGACTATGCCCAGAAAGGCCCCAGGTAGCACAGTTACCTGGGAATTTACCAAAAGCAGTTCACAAAGAAGGCAAAAGCCAGACACCTGAAAGACCAGGAAAACTAGCCCCTACAGATGTGTACTCATATGTCTATTCTCACTTCAGCATCGCAATATCTGCACCAGATGTGCACATATCCCCTTTGCTTGGTCATCAGCTCTAAATTACCTGTCTATAAACAATCCATCACAAAGCAATCCATCACAAAGGGCAGCAAGAAAGACTGCCGATAGAGGTGCTCAGGTTAGCAGCAAAAACAGCTGCAGAGCCCATCAGAAGGCAGCATCTTCCAGGTGCCCAACGGGAGATGTGAGAAATCAGTCGTTCTGAGTACACAGGAGCTGAGGACAAAAACCCACAGGTACTCATTTCTTCTATCCCGTACTCCCCAAGAGTAGCTATCTTCATTCACTCTGTCCTCTTTCCAAATAAACCATCTTCTTTTATTTTAAACTCTGCCTCTTTAAAAACTCATTACTGAAGCTGAGAGTTTATGATCCCAGGAGCCAGGTGTTCAACAGAGAGTGGTGACGCGTGGCACAAACTCCTCCACCCTGTGACATTTCCAACACTCACGGAACACTTAACAATCCCAGGGAATTCTGAGAAAGATGAAGTCTGGATTCTAAACCAAAACCAGGGCAACGATGGCAGGATACAGCCAGAGTTGTTAGGGGAGGGAGTTCTTCCGGACTTTGCATGAGAAGCTGCATGTCACCCTTGCTACAGGGGTTCTGTTTCTAGAACATTCCTGAGCAGGCCAGTCACCGTCCCCCACCCACAACTCAACTACATCAGGTCACATGGGGCCAGTCCACCCTGGCCAGGGAGCTGAGCAACTGCTGAGAGCGGGAAAGTGGAGGGCAGACATAGGTGAAGGGAAAGCCCATGACGGCAAGACCAGCACAGCACAGCCTGCCTGAAGATTGGAGCAGCAAAACAGTGTTAACTGGGGGTTGTGGAAGAGCTCTGCAGGAGAGCTCTAGCACATGCAAGGTCCTGGCACCACAGCACAAAAGCAAAAAGAACAGAGAGAGAGAGAGAACTGCATATAGACTAAAACCTATCAAACAGGCTTTTGCAAACACATAAGAAATGAAAAGATCTCTGCATATTCTAGACACACAGAACTCAGGGAACCCAACAGAAAATGAAAGAAAACCCAAAGCCACAAACTCAATGCATAGGAAAACTTCTGGCAGCGCACACCCTCAGTTATCTGGAGGGAAGTTATCTGCGACAGATAGCACAATAAAATGGCGTTTGCCCTCCATGTTAGTGTTTTGTTTTGGTTGGGGGGGGGGGGTTGGGACAGGGTCTCGCTTTGTAGTTGAGGCTGGCCCTGAGCTCAGCCTCCAACTCACATCACAGCAATCCTCCTGCCTCTGCTTCCCGAGGGCTGTGATTACAGGCGTGAGCCACCACACCTGGCACTGTGGTGTGTGGTACGGATTGCTGCTGGGCATGAGTCTCCACACCCAGTATTGTATGTGGTTACCCGGGATTGAACCGGGTCCTTGCGCTTGCAAAACAGGTGCCGGAACCACTGAGCTAAATCCCTTGCCCCATGTTAGTGCTTTTGATTTTGCTTTTGCTTTTGGTTTCTTAAATAAGGTGAATGTATTCACATATTCTTTGTGTAACTAGAGAAATCAGTTTTTTCAAACAAATGATTATGAATCAAATGTCTTCTGTGCCTCCGGGGCAATCTCTTCTCTGATATTAACCAGAACTTCACTCGTGGCCAATGCGCAGGCAGTGTCTGCTCCTACTTCCCAAGGTTGTTTAATAACTGGCTCTATTAAATCAAAGCCTTTGGCTAAGTACGGAAAACAGCCAACACTTACAAACTGCTGTTAGTGAGCCTGAAGGAAGAAGAAACACAGAAAGAGAAAGAGGGGAAAGGAGCAGAAAGTAGAAAAGCTGGTGCTGCCTGGAGGACAGAGGGGACAAGAACCCTTCAGACGCCTCCCACACCGCTGTGAACCGTGTCCGGGCCCTCCCTGCCCCGCCCACTCGGCCCCGCCCACTCACCACTCACAGAGCACAGCGGGGCCTAGGCGCAGCTGCCCTGCGTTATTTCCTCACCGTGTCAGAGACACCAGACCTTCACACCTCAGCACATTCCCTCATTGTCTCTGAGCCAGAGCTACAGACCAAGAAGGAAAACACACAATCTCTCCTAACAGAGCTGTTACTGCTTTTAAAATAAAGCCCTTTCTGGGGACTTCTCCTGGAAGACATCTTTCTGCTTAGACACGTTGGTGGCACTTTCCCTGGCCTCTTATTAACTTTAGGACTTAATGTGACAGCATATTCTTTGAAGTCCAGCTACTCTAGGTGCTGAGGCAGGGAAATCACACTTTTAGTCAGTTCAGGGAAGCAGCCCTCCTCCTGTTGCCCAGGCACCTCCGGGTCCGTACAGTTCTCTGTGAGTGGTGAGTGAGTCAGGCTAGGAAATTTAATGAGACCCTGTCTGAAATTTAAAAAAAAAAAAAAAAATTAACTGACACAGCCCTGAAGTAGAGCACTTGCCAACAACATACAAGTCCCTAGATTCAACCCTGCTACCAAAGGAGGGGAAAAGGAGTTTCTTTTTCCCTCTGACGCTGCTAAGCACTCAAATATGTGACAATGTTATCTTCAAGCAAAAGTGGGCCACGAGTCCAGAACAGAGGTAGCTACAGAGATCACCTAGCAGTGAGAGAAATCAGAGTTCAGCATGTAGATTCATTCAGGGGAGATTTGGTGGCAGGTGTACTTAGGAGAACAGTTTTTTAAAAAATGAGTTTCGTGGATGTGGGGGGAAGCAGGCTCCAAGGAAAACAACTCACAATGCAGAGTGAGGACTAATGGTTTCCCGGCTGGCTGAAGCCTCTACCAGCTCCAGAGGCAGCAGTCCTAGACAAAATGTTGTGTAGTCTGCGACACACTCCTCCAGCACTGAAAAAGAACAAGCCTGCTTGGCCGGAGGTGTGCAGAGAAACTAGCCCACAGGTCAGAAGCGCTCCTTCAACCTACCCAACAGGAAGCCAGCATTCATGGATGGAGGCTGCTGTTCTGAGACACTCAAACCTCAAGTCTCTCTGTCTGTCTGTCTGTCTCTCTCTCTCTCTCTCTCTATTTATAACTGCTAAACTCTAGAAAAGGAAGTTGCAGGTAGATGGGAGGAATCTTAGCCTCTCCACTGTGGCCCCTGAGCACTAGAAATGTGTTTTGTTTGTTTTTTTCCAATACTGAGGGTCGACCCCAAGAGCACTGAGCTACATTTCCAAATATTTTTATGGTTTTGTTTTGAGACAGGCTCTCACTAAGTTGCTCACACCAGCCTCAAATGTGATCTGCGTGCCTCAGCCTCCCGAGGAG
The DNA here is from genome assembly GCA_004026965.1 of Petromus typicus. NCBI lineage: Eukaryota > Metazoa > Chordata > Mammalia > Rodentia > Petromuridae > Petromus > Petromus typicus. The sequence goes on along the minus strand of PVIR01035619.1, from coordinate 4,305 downwards.
CTGAGGTTACAACTGAGGGTTACTGTACCCCTAAAAGCAGAGTTTGATATGAGGGTGCAGGTGGACTGGACCACAAACTCGAAACTGACTTGCTCAGCAGTCTCAGAGGTGAAGCTCCCCTGTGCTCTCTGGACACCGAACCTCACACCGTCCCCACATCACTCTGCTGTAGGTCACAGTGGGACAGTTCTCTAGGTGTTTAGCCTCATTGTGGAGACAAAGAGCTAATTCTCTCCTATTCCCACTGACCAGAACCCAGGGGGCGCGGCCCCCAGGTGAGGATGCTGGGTGCCTTTGAAGCTTTCTGGGTGGCTGGCCTTGAGCCATATGATCTCCGTTTGCCACTGTGACACAGCCATGTTTCCTGAGCAAGAGGTCTCACCCGGGCACTGTTCACTGTGGAGCTCTCTGGTGGGGCCAGTATGGTGACTGACCAGACCCCACAGAGCAGACTAGGAAAATCACAGTTTCTTCATCTTGGAGCTTGGAGCTGTCATCTAGTCCAAGCTGTTGTGAGCCAGAAATTCAGGGCCAAGAGTCACATGTGAGGAGAGCCAATAAACTAAGGAGAATGGGCAAGATCCTGCGTGTCCGCCTCTTGTCCCTGAGGCTGCTCAGTGAAAAAGAGGTCAAAGCATTCACATCCAATCAGAGAAGGGGGCAGGGTTGGGCTATGTCCCTGGCCTGCTGTGAGCACTAAAGCCACAAGCTGCAATCCATACATTTAGATATTTAATTATATGAATGGAAGGTTTTAGCTTTGATATGCCCCATCTCAGCCCTCACCCATCTAACTCTTCTCCCAAAAGCAATGTTATTAATTTGTTAGTATCTTCCAGGAGTATTTTAGACTATCAATACTTTTTAATTAGTTTTATTAAAGTTTATGTCTATATATTGTATTTATAGCATAAGGAGTAATAATAAAACATGCATGTACCGACAAACTAGCCACAGAAAAAGAAAATAATCAATATCTGAAATAAGCCCTCTGTTACACAAAACTCTGTACACAAATGTTCATAGCAGCTGCGATAGTTAACCTTATGTTTCCACTTTAATGGGCCCTAGTTACAAGGATTAAGGGTGTGTCTGCGAGGGGGGACTCAGGGGAGATTAGCACTGGAACCATTGGATCCAAGAAAGCAGATCACCTTGTCCAGAGGCCATGACCTGATCTGTTGAAAGCTTGAACAGAACAAAAGATAACAGATGACTAATAAATGGATAACAGACAGACAGACAGATGATAGTAGATAGATGGATAGATGATAGACAGATAGATAGATGGATAGATCGATCTATGGCTATGGTTTTCTAGAGAGTCCTAACATGGCAACATTAATTATAAGCCAAAAGATGATACAACCCAAATGTTTATCAACTGAGGAATAGATAAACAATATGTAGTGTACCCATTCTAAGGTAAATTTCTTTGGCCATAAAAAGCAAGTAGTGATGTGTGCTACAACATAAATAAATCTTAAAAACATGTTAAATAAAAGAATCTAATCACAGAAAGTACATAGCACATGATTATTTTGTTTAAACTATCAGAATTGGCACATATAGGAGCCAAAAGTAGATTTAATGATTAGAGTGATTTTTTAGGATTAGACTAGAAGGAGATTTTAGATTGCTTCTTTCTCTTTTTTCTTTTTTTGCTACCAGGACCTTGCACTTGCTGGGCTGCCACTGAGCTACACCTCAGCTCTAGGCTGTTTCTTTTTTTAGTGGTGAAGATTGTTAAAAATAGATTTTGAGGACTTCCAGAAACATGGCAGATCGTTAAGCAGCACAGAAGTCGCTCCAAGATTTGTTCTCCTGACTGGAATATAGTGGCATAAGGAGGAGAAGGAGGGAAGTGGATCCCTGAAACCCAGGGATCTAAAGTGAGAGCTGAGGGGGGAAATGAAGAGACAGACTTCAGTAAAGAGGAGGGAAGTAAGGGCAGTGCTTTCTCCCTGAGACTGGACTCAAGGTGTAGGAAGGGCAGGTCCAACCTAAGGCACAGTGACTACTGGCACCCAAAGAGGCCTCCACGGAGAAACACCAGTGGAACAATACAGTGAACACAGCAGACTCCGGTGACTCGTGAGTTATTCAGGTTGAAAAGTCACCCAAGAGATGGTGATTGGCTGGGAGCTGTCTTGGAATAGGGCCAACTGGGCTTGGAACTCAGAACAGACCAACTCCATCTTAGTGGCTCCTGGTGTCACAAAGAGAGTACCAAGTTCAAGTTGGCAGAATGTCAGGAAGCCAAGTTCATACTAGCAGGAGGCACACGGATTGTTGCAGGCTCAACAAATCCAGCTTCACGACCAGAAACCAGCCTGAACTTCAGTGGCACTAAAGATGCAGGCCTCCTGGAATTATACAATCCTCCACTATGAAACCTCAGCTGGCTTGCTGGGATTAATCAACTCAGATCTGAATTCCATCTGCCCACATCGTCTACCAGGGACAGCAGAGACACCTCAAATTGAACTTATTATTTTCTTTCCTCTTTACTCATTTCTGATTTTTTTTCTGGCTATATTTTGTTTTTGTTGATGGCTCTTGTTTTTATATCAATGTGAACACAGTTTCTAGTTTTGTTGTTCTATTCTGTTCTTGTTTTTATTTCTTCCTTTTCTCTTTCCCTTCTCTGTTCTTCACCAGTTTGCCAAGATTTGTGTGGTCTCCCTTTGGCGTCTAGCCTTGTGTCTAGTCACTTCCTCCTCTGCTATTTCTCTGCTATTTCCCTGCAACCTCTTTTAAATCTTCTTCCCTAAGGATTGTCATGAGTTCGAGGCTCACCTGGGCTACCTAGTGAGTTCAGGACCAGCCTGAACTACAAAGTGAGACTGTCTCAAAAAAAAAAAGAGCAGAATTTGGAGAGCTTCCAAATAGTTGAGCACACAGAGGTCCTTAGAGCGTGGTGTGCCAGAGAAGGTACGGAGCTTTGTGTTCATACACCGTGCCCTGTGCATCTCTCCATCTGTATCCTTTGTAATTTCTTCTATCATAAGCCAGAAAGCATATTTGCCTGAGTTCTGTGAGCTGTTCAAGAAAATTAATCAAAACTTAAGGAAGACTGTGGGAACTCCAATGGACAGCCTGTCATTTAGACGCACCGGGAAAGCAACTTGAGATTTGTGATAAGCATCTGGAGGCAGCGGCAAGACTGTACCCTCAAGCTGTGAGATCTGACGCTCTCTCCAGGTAGACGGTCAGAACTGAACTGGATTAAGCATCCACTGGTGTCTGCTACAGATTTACTTGCCTGTTGGTGGGGAGAAATTTTCCATACTTTGGAGATCATAGAAGTTTTCTCCATTGATTGTGGTGTGAGGGTAGGGGAAAATTCTTTTCTTTCTTGATAGACTATCTTTTTGTGTATGTGCTTAGGAACTACAGCAAGATAATAACAATGCCTTCATGTATTTATTTCCAAAACTTGTATATTTTGCCTTTCATATAACCCTCCCTTGTCGGGCATGGTGGCATATGCCCATTATCCTAGTGCTTGGAAAGCTGAGGCAGGAGGATTGCCTGGAGTAAGTACATGGTGAGTTCAAGACCACCCTGAACTACATAGGGAGATCCCATCTCAAAAACAAAAACAAAACCCTCCCTAGATTGACCAGTTGGGCAATGTAAGATTCATTATACAGTTATTCAAGTATTATTTTTTTATTGGAAATCAACCATCTGTGGCCTACAAGTCAAATCCAGCTCTCCTCTTGTTTTTGTAAAGCCTATGAACTCAAAATGATTTCTGCATTTTAATCGACTGAAAACAGAAAAGAAAAATCAGTAATTCATGACCCATGAAAACTGTGTACAATTCAGTGTACATAAGGCTTTATTAGAATACAGTTGTGATCTCTTGTTCAAATATTGTCTGTGGCTACTCTCACACAACCCCAGCAGAGTAAATCTACCAGACACTGAGGTCCATACCACTTAAAATAATCTTTTTCTTCCTTCAGTCCCTGAACAGTTTATTCTTCCCCTTCATGTGCTACCTCAAGTGTAAATTAAGGTTTCACTGTTTTCTAGGTCTCTTTTGGAGATTTTACTCAATTCCATTTCTCACTTTAACTCTTGCTGCATCAAAAATATACTATCTTGATCACAACAATTCCTAAGCAGCTTTCATATGTATTTAGAGTAAGTCTTCTTCCCTGGTCTTCCTTGTTAGTGACGTAGCTAAACCTCTACCATATACATTTCAAAATCTATGCCAATTCCAGGGAAGATTGTTAGTATTTGGCTCAGAATCACTCAATCTACAGTTAAATCTAGAAGAAAACAGGGCCG
>PVIR01035618.1:0-16333 GCA_004026965.1 Petromus typicus | reverse complement strand
CTGGATGACAATGAGAATATCAGACTATTATTTCCAATGCTGTCCATACTCGTTGTGTGGATTAAGGGAAGTCATCTAACACTAAGGCCTAAGTTACCAGAAAGCCTTTAAGGTCTTGTCTGCCCTTAGTTATTCTGAGTAAATGAATAATGCACCTTAACAAATGCACGGCCATAACATAGTTCTTAAAAAGTCAGAGGTGCTGGATGCAGTAGCCCACACCTGTAATCCCAGCACTCAAGGGGCTGAAGCTAGAGGATCCCTATGAGTCCAAGGCCAGCCTGGGCTACATAGTGAGTTTAAGGCCAGCCTAAATCATGTAGTGATTCAGAAAAACCAGGCATGGTGACATCTACTTATAGTCCCAGGGATATAGGCAGCCTGTACTGCACAGCAAGGCATCGCCTCAAAAAAACTGAAAAAAAATAATGAGGGGTTGGAGGCATAGTGCAATGGTAGCACCCTTACCTACCAAGCACAGGGGCTAGATGTGAGCCCCAGAACTCCTCACCTGGCCCCCCAAAATCAAAGGAGTCACCAATGTGCCATAACTATAATTCATGGCAATAGACATTTTTATAATGCCCAAAACAGTAACAAGGACAGTAGTTTTTATTTTAATGTGTTCACAATAGTTCTTCACGTGTTTTGATTTTGAATGAGAGGAATCCACCTTCCTGACTTCAAATCTCCACAGTGAGGTTAAATTTCCCTTTAAAACAGGAAGCCTTAAAAAAAAAAAAAGCTCAAAATGTATCGAGGGATGAATCCTATGACAGTATCAGCAAGAGCACTCAGGGCTTGCTGCAAGACATTTTTCAGGATTTCAGATTTCTGAGATTGAATAATATGAAATGTATCCTGGAAACAAGGTAATAAATGATCAGTTTGAGCAGCTAGCCCCATGAAAAAAGTAAAAGGAAATCTCAGGCTTGATTTTACAGACAAATTATCAAGCAGACTAAAGAATAAAAGGTCAGACATTCCCAGAAAAGTACCACAATTGCAATAAAATTGACCAAGTTGTATTGTGAGAGAGTAGGGGCTGTAGTGTTCTAAGTCACCCAGGCAGAAAAGCCAGCCAGGCAGGAGCCGGGTGTGTGTGTGTGTGTGTGTGTGTGTGTGTGTGTGTGTGTGTGTCTACAACCAGCCATGTGCCCACACTCCTTCCCTAGTCCCAGCTGCTGTACTGTGGAATGCCAGAGAGAAACATCATTCTGTGTGTTGGCATGAGAGTGTTTCTGGGTGAGGTTTCTGTCAGAATCAGTGGACTAAGTAAGGCTGATTGTCCTTCCTGCCATGGGTGGGCCTCATCTGATCAGTTGAAGGCCTTGATAGAACAGAAAGATTTACTAAGAGGGAATCTCTTCTTTGACAACTTTGGGATTTTGTGATTGTTGTTAGCATTACTTTGTTTTCCTTCTTTTGGATTTGAACAGAAATATTGGATCTTCCTGAGTTTCAAGCCTTTAATCCTTTAGGCTGGAACTTAGATCTTCAGCTCTCCTGGTTTTCTGGACTCTAGGACTGAGACTGGAACTACACCACAGGCTCTCCTGGGGCTCTAGCTAACCAACTGCAGTCTTGGACTTCTTAGCCTCTACAGTCATGTGAGCGTGTAAGCCAATTCCTCTATCTCTGTCCATCTACCTGTTGTCTATCTACATATTATTAGGACATACATGTCTGGTCTTTGTCCTAGTTTCCTGGGACATATGGCTTCTAGAATCCTTGAACTTTCTCAAGCAATAAGCATCTTTATGTGCTAATGAGATGGCTGGTATCTGGGGCCCTTTGATAGCTGCCAGATAGAGGACTGGCTGCCAAGGGAGTGAACTGTATGCCTTGAGTCTCTGGGGAGACTTTGGACTTGAATTTTTCAGCAGCGAAGGAACTGTTAAACTTTGACAACTCTTAGAGACATATTTTTCATAAAGAGACGTGCATGAGTCTTTTGGGGATCCGGGGTGAGATGATATGGTTTAGTTCTAAAATGGCCCCCAAAGCCTTACATGTGTGGGGAGTGATTGGATTATGGACCACTGTAGTTGACTTGCTGTTAGGGGGTGGAGTCTGGTCAGAAAAGGTGGGTCACAGAGTGTGATGCAGAAGGACGTCTCCCTTCCTTCTCCTCCATTCACTCTCTGCTTCCTTGCTGCCATACGGTGAGCAGCTTTCCTTCCTACCTCGGAGCCAGCCAACCATGGACTCATGAACCCAAATAAACTTCTCTTCCTTTGAGTTGTGAGTGGTGAGTATTTTTTTCAGTGAGGAGAAAGTAAATAAGATAGAAGCTTTTAACAGACATTGAGTAGCAACTCCAAGAGAGGCACATTCATCACAGAGCTTAGCAGGAAGGTCTAGCCTAACCCTAATATCATAAGCTCACCCTCAACATAACCTAAAATCTCTATTCAAAAATACACCTGTGCTCAAAATTAGAAAAGCTATCAAGAGACTGAGAAAATCCATTGGAGAGTTTATTTTTGGCCTTTGTGAGAAAAAAATCTGTGTTGAGGTGACTTTTTATAGCATTTCAAGAAGTGTACGCTATCTCTGGTAATAATTACATGAATTACATTTTTCTGAACCAAAATTGGGAGGTAGTTTAACAAAGAATCATCTATAATTCAAGAAGGTATTATGAGGTATGACAGTGTATAAAAATGAATCATATCTAGACAGTTAATGAGTATTCTTTATTAAAAAGAAAATTTTGTAGTTTCAGAAAATAGAGGAAATATGTTTGCTTTAAAACAATGAATAAAACATATAGACAGAAGTAATATTTATTCATTTATTCATTCACTCTGATAGTATTTATTTTGTTTTGCTTTGAGACCTGGTCTCCCTATGTAAGTCAGGCTGATCTTGAACTCACTGTGTAGACCAGGCTGGCCTCGAACTGATGGCAGTCCTCCTGCCTCAGCCTTCCCAAGTGCTAGCATTAAAGGAGCTGAGGATAACATGAAGTGAAGTAATATCTATCCTGAAGGAGCTTTGAGTTCAGTGAGAATTTAGATGAATTTTCTACGCTGTGTCGTATATACCAAGGCAGGGCTGGGAACTGGCAAAATGACAAACATACTTTCAGATTAGCAGTGGAGGAAGCCTGTACAGAGAAAGCTGTTTTTGTAAAGAGAAGAGAGATAAAAGCAAATCGCCACTTGAAGCGAGGTCAATACAGTAACAAGAGGAAGGCAAAAGCTAGCCTCTTACCTTGTAATACTATACCAGAGCTGGAGGATTGTTCATTAAAAAAAAAAAAAAAAGCATGAAGAAAGTGCTACACAGATGAATTCTGCTTGAAAGGAGGTATCTTTACTGCAGAAAAGTGCAGAGGACATTGATTTTGTCTTTTTTTACTTACTCTCTACTGGGATCTGAAATTTCTTCCCATGTGCCTCTCCCTGTGTGTGTCTGCGTAATTACTGTCTGCTGCTGTGGAAACCTCGGAGAGAGGACCCTCCTGCCCAACTACTAAGGTTGGTGGTGACTGCGCCCGAAAGTCCATGTGTGTAAGGCTGGGTCTGTAGGGTGCTGCTACTGAACGCTGGTGGAACATTTGAGAGGTGGGGCTTAGCTCACTGGGGACCAACCTTTTAAGGGGCTATCAGGACTATGCCCCCTTTGCCTCTTTCTCTTGGCTTCCTGGCCACGAGGTGACCAGTTTTGCATTATGATGCTCACTGCTATCTCAAAACCATGAGGCTGATGAGCCATGGTCTAGAACTCTAAAATATGAGAAAAGTAAACTTTTCCTCTTTATAATTTAGTTATTTCAGACATTTCATTATAGCAACAAAAAGCTAACACACCTACCCATAGCAGGGAAGCTGTGGACCCCTAGCCTACGTGCAGTCACCAAATTCCCTGGTCTCCAACTCTGATCCTCAGCCGAGTATGCAAAGCACAGAAGCTTAAGTCCATTTTTAGAGACAGTGTCTAGCATGACACGGCCGCTGCACCTGACAGTATTCCGACCAGCCTCTTCCATGTGGCCTTGGAGCTGCTCAGTTTCCTTTGACTTAAACCTACTTTCCGACCTTACTCTTCAGCTTTCCCATCCACCTGAGCATAGCCTGCCGTTCTTGCTAGAGGTGTACAGAGATCGGTAATTTTTCCAACAAGAAGAGAATAGGGGAAGGTAAACCAAGTAATTAATGAACAAAAAGTCCTTTTCTGCCTTCAAGGTGGACATGCTTGATGGGCAACTGTGGGAAAAGAAGACACAAAGAGGAGGGTGAGGAGTGGAATCAATGCAAGGCAGTTTGAGAGACAAAACAGGACTGGAGAACCACTGAGAGACCCACCAAGAATACTGACAGAGGGAGTGGACAGGAGGGGGAGAACTGTACTCACAGAAGGAGACTATCATGCAAAAAGACAGCAGAAAGAGAGAAGTGGCAGAAGGAACATCAAAATATATCATCTGATATGAAAAATATAGCAACAAAGGCCATCAAAAAGTATGGAAGAATCATCCTCACAAAAACCATCAAGGGGAAAGAGATTGTTAAAAACTCATCTCAGACTCTTTCATAGCTTTGCTTTTTCTTTCTTTTTTCTAGCATAAGGGATGGAATCTAGGGCCTTTGTACAGTCTCAGTAAGTTACCAGTGTGCCCAGAATGAGTTCAAACTTGTGATGCTCCTGCTTCAGCCTCCCAAAGTTCTGGGATTATGGACATGAGCTACCATGCTGGACTTCCACAGCATTGGATTTTGAAATATTATTTTCCCATATAAATAATACTGGCATCGAGAAAAATGAGAGGAAATTGTGAATCATCCAGTTATGGCTAACATAATCTTATTACTATGTTGATATAGGTCTTTCTTTTCTTCAGTGCTAAGATTTGCTTTTAACATGAGAGTAATTTTTTCACCCCCATTTTCCAAATACTATTATTTTATAACAGGGTTTCTATTGGTTCAAAGTCTTAATTCATAAAAAAAAAAAGTAATGGTTCTGTTAGCCTGTAAAGGAGATAATCTTGATTTCTTTGGTTTCAGACATGTGTGTGTATGCATGTGCACCTGTCAGACAATCAGGGCTCAGTACTTATTTTTTGAAGTGTAATTAGGGTTCTGTAAGTTTTTTCTTTAATCCTCAAACAATCCTATCAGTCAAATTTATGATCACTGTTACAAGTTCAGAGACGTGCAAGGCTCTACTATGAGCAGGGAGCGAAAGTGAGATCTGTTCTCAGGTTTGCTGATTCTAAATCAATGCCTTTCCCACCATCCATGCATGACCCTCACTCCACTAGTTATTGCCAAACTTGTGTTGCTCTGAATAATATTGGAATCAATGCTTTTTGGTTGATAGTTTTCTCTGAGTTTGGATTGATTCCCAGTAATTTTACTAAGTCACAAGAATATTTTTGCATCTTAATATGTACAGTGAAATGAATTATTAAAAAGTTGACTGCTATGTATGGTATTGCCAATAATGAGTAAGGCTATTTCAATATGCCTTCACCAGCATTGTATGTGATCATTTTCTTCCTAATGGTAAAATTCTCTTATTCTTCTGGCAGAAGCTTTTGATGAAATTGGGTAAAGAGAAATGACAAACTATATAATCCTGTCCATGTATATGTTTATTCCTGATGTTTTAGTTTTTAAAATTATCTTAGTGAGATAGCAGGTCATGAGGCCTGCCCAAGTCACCATCCCCTTTCCTTCTTGCCATCAGAAGTCCACTGCTCTTCAGTCCTCCTAGTACAAACAACTTCTGGGAAGACGGGGCCGGTCTCATTCCATGGGGACATAGCTTAACTATTTGAATGACTTGAAATTTTTTTTTTTTTTTTCTGAGACAGGGTCTTGCTTTTGTGGTTCAGGCTGGCCCTGAGCTGAGCCTCAAGCTCACATCACAGCAATCCTCCTGCCTCTGCCTCCCGAGTGCTGGGATTACAGGCATGAGCCACCATGCCCAGCACTGCGGTAAGTGGTACTGATTGCTGCTGGGGTGAGTCTCCACACCCAGTATTGTATATATAATGGTTAACCAGGGATTGAACCCGGGTCCTTGCACTTGCAAGACAGGCGCTGGAACCACTGAGCTAAATCCCTGGACCCTTGAAATCTTGATAATTCCTTCCCCTTACTAATGATGGATTTAGAAAACCACATGTGACCCTAAGAATGGCCTATTTATTTGTACACAAGGATGACAATGCACCCTTTTCTGCCTCTGGACAGTGCCGAGGTGAAGAGTTGCCGGATGCCATTGTAGCCAATTTGGAAACAAGGAAGTGACACAAAAAGAAAAGGAAGGTAAGAAGAGAGCATGTACAGTGAGTTCATCCCCTCTAGGAAAGTGTCTCTTTCAAGATGCAGGTGGAAATCATCCTCCCTCATGAACCTGAATCAAAAACGGACCTTGATAAGAGCAGGCACACCTTCTTTCTTTAAACAACACTTTCCAGTCTAGGAGCTCCATCCAAGGTGTGATTACTGTAACCTCGAGCAAGGTAATGTGCAAATGTGATAATGGGCAGGTGACACAGAGAATGAGGCACAACCAGGAAATGGAGCTCACGCGGAGACAGGTGGCTGAGAGGCTCAGGGATCTGCTCTGCCACTCGCTGCCAATTTAGGGCAGTCACTTCCTTTTGAGGGGCTTTAGTTTTCTCAACTGTAAATTGAGGAGGCTGCACTAAATTATTGTTCTGATTCATTTTAGCTTCAACATTAAATGATTTACTCTGTGCATTTCAAGAGGGACCTACATATATTACTTATTTGCATTACGGTTAATATTAACACTAGAGTATGTGGGGTGCAGTGCTAAGTACAGTGGGTGCTCTGGCATCCTGAGTTGGAATACTACTTGTTAGAAATATGATTTGGAGTGAGTTTCTAAATCTCTCTACCCCTTGGTTTCCTTTCCTGCTGGATGAGGTCAATAAAAATAACAACCTCCTTAAAGAGTTGCTGTGAAGATTAAAACTAACACATATAGAAACATAACTCAATATGCTGCTAGTTATTGTTGTTAATAGCGACAAAGATCATTGAAATAACATGTTGTGGTTCGTGAAGCTGGGATCAATGCCCACATTTCCTAATTCTCAATTTTGTTCTCTGGAACAGTGCACAGTCTTCTAAGACAAAGCTGAGAATTCACCTCCCAAAACAGAAAATGAGGACATCATTCTCCCTCCACAAAGCCACTTACGTTTACCTCTACTGGCTCATGTGATCCTCAAATCTGTAGAACAAGTAAGCAGTTAATCATTTCCTATTCCCCAGTGTGACTGGGGCACCGAAAGAGAGTGGTACTGTGCTCCCTTCTGTGAAATAACAATACTGAGATTTGAGAGGACAAGGAGACAGTTCGACCAGCTAGCTGGTCGTGTGGTAGAATCAGCTCACTTATCTCCAAGAAGACAAGCAGAGTAGAAGAGCTGTACCCGAAACACAGAACTCTCACACACTCAGTGTTCAGATGTACCTGTTCTCCAGGTAGGAAAGAGCACAAAAAATAAAAAATCTAAAAACAAGAAAGAAATACAGGTCCAGGAAGGGGCTGGCCATTTAGCTCACTAGTACCTCTCCTACCTTAGAAGCCTAAGGGCTCAAGTTTAATCCCCAGTTCCAGGAAACAGAAACCAAAAAACAACTCCAGGAGAACATTTAATGTGAAAGGACAAAAAATAAGAAAGAAAGGAGAAAACAAAAGGTGAAGACTGCAGAGTCAGGGGCCAAGCAGTCCTCATCTCTATGGAACAGTCTAACTCATCAAACATTTCAAATCTTTAGAAAAGAAATGCTAGCTACTCTGCCTGTAGGCAATCACAGTCAGACTATCTCAGTTAAGTTTGGATTTTTTGTTGTTTATTTTTATAGAACAATGATCAATATAGCATAGTAATGTACTCAGGCTTACAGTTCAGATAAAGAAAATGGCATGAGAAAGAAAGGTAGTGAAAGATCTGTGACCCACTTGCAGTTATCTGAAGGTCATTATAACCTTTAAAAAGGATAAGAATGAAAAGCTTTAAGCGACAAAGACATAAGAACAAAGAAGTCTGTGAAAGCTTAAGACAGAGCAGGATCTTCTGTCTCTTCTCACAACCCTTAAATTCACCACAAGTAAAGGGCATAAAGGAACGGATTTAAATTGAAATTGGGGCTAGAAAAGAAAGAAAGCTCAAGTTCCTAAATTGGAAACCACTACAATTTAAAGAAATATGACATCTGAAGTAACAAACTGTGCTGTCAAAGTCATAAATGTAAAAAAATATATTTATCCCTAGACATCCTTTCTTAGACCACAGGGGGATATCCAATGACCAGAAATCTCACAACTCTCAGGATAAGATGTAGAAATCCCAGAAGCCCATGGGGGATACAAATAATGTCCAAAGAAGAAAGGTAGCAGGAAAAGGGTCACATGACATTAACCAGAGCTACTATGAGCGTTAGCTAATATCTATGCACAAAATAAACATGGCAAGCAGGGTTTTACTCATAGGAAATTTGAATTTCTAGAATTAAGGTAAAGAGTTCAACCCGTCAAGAAGCACAGAAAATAAAGGATAGTAAGGAAGCAACTGATTCTCTTTCAAAAAAAAAATAAATAAATCACATATTTTCAACTTTCCAAATCTTTTTACATTAGTTCGTGAACAGAGGAACAACTGGCCAGAATGGAAAGATGTTATGACTGAAAAATAAATAAGCAAAAGTTGATGGACAAGTTAGTAGAAAGTCCTTGACTTCCCAAGAGCCTATTGTTGTCCTCGGCACAAACTTGATAGTGCATACAGTGTTATAACATTAGGCTAGGTTCAACTTCTCATACCGAAGTGTCTACAGCAGTCTCCTTTTATCCATGGGGCACATTCCAAGACCCCCAGAGGACACCCAACCCAGCAGGCAGTATATCTGTAGGCCCACTGTGTTTCTCCTTTATGTTCCCCCACACAGTGGGATAGCAAAGGAGAATTGAGGCTTAATTGGTTTCCTCTGTGAGCTCAAGTAGAAAGGCTGCAATCAGGGGTAATGGCATTTTGGAGGTTCTAGGGAAAAGTTAAAACAGCTGAGATTAAGCTGTTTACCAGAGCATGTACTAATGGACATTGGAAAGCAGCTGAATCTCATGTTACTTTAATGGCTTGTGCCCGGGTCTGGTGAGTAAAGGCATGATGGCCTGGGTGCACAGAGGTCAGAACCTCGCTGCATGCAAGTTAAAATGACCCTGAGTCTCTGTCATTTATCCTTGCTGTCCTGGGTTATGAGAACAAAGTAGTAAGTGTAGATCCTTGAGCAGTACCTGGTGGGGAGAGCTCGGAAGAGCAGCTAGGCTCCCCACAGGTGGTACCTGGAGCTGGGAGGACCTGTTGGCTGCAACACATCCTGCCAGAGCCCATCTGTCCTATATTGCGTGCCTGGCACCTCTTAACATTATTACCCTTGCACTTCAGGGCCCTGATGATATAAAATAAGACTTCCTTAGACACAAGCACTGTGATCCCATGACAGTGGCTTTGATAATCAAAAAGGCTACTAAGAGATAACAGATATGGATTCAGTGGAATAGAATGATATATATCCCAGGAAGGCTGGAAGTAGATGGTGGGATTTCGTCACTCACACTGGCAGGAAATCTAACACAAATTGTTCACTTCTAAAATTTTGCATTAAGTATTTTCAGACCACAGTTGACCACTGATAACAAAAACTGGCGAAAGAAACTATTAGAAAGGGAAACTGTTGCCTATACACAGTACCAGGGTCTGTACTGTTTCTGCAAAAATCAGAAATTCAGGTGGGGTAGGGACCTGGGCTGGAATGAAAGCAAATGCTCCAGGATTTAAGGAAAGAGATGTAGCCAGGATTTGTGGCCAGGCTTAAGGATGCCAATGCAAAATGAGAGCGGCCCAGCCAAGGTGAGCTGAGGCTATAGATGGAGCACTGGGGGCTGCCCTCACATTCTGGAAGATTAAGGTCTTGCTTGAGCCCAAGGATCATGAATATTCCTTTGAGAAATGCTAGTGTCAAATTCTGAGACACTATTTAGCATCTAACAAAAGTGCTCCTCTCAACTGTGGAAACACATGTTTACATGAGAAAGAGGCAGTCTAGTTCCAGCTGAGGTACCAAATCAGTGACTCTGGAAGATCACAGTCGGAACCTGGGACAGAATGGGGAAGGACCTTGAAATGAATCCGGGTCAATCTCATGTTAAATAAGAAAATGAAGGCGGAGATGAGTAGAGGCAGGTCACGCAGCTGGAGACTAGAGTGCAGGACTAGGTAAAAGATTGCTGATTGGTTCAGGGGGAGGAGTTCCTCTTCAAATGCCAGGAGGAAAGCAGCTCCTTTCCTCTACCTCCACACAGACAAACAGTGAGCCTCAAGCTCGAACTTGGCACAAGTTTATGGGATGAACTAATTCTGAAGACCAAAAATGTTAATGGGCACATGAGAGGAAGCCACGCTGTGTGCCTACAGGAGTCCAGGTAGGAGAAAATCAGGCTGTGCAAACACATATCGCTGAGCAAACGTCAACAAAAGGAAATCCACTCAGGAAAGGGTTACTAGGCTGGTAAAGGTGGTGGAAGCTTGTAGGTGTATTAAGGATTCATGAGGAAATGAGAGATATTTAACCTAAAAAAAGGTTCAGAGAAGGGTTTTCAAATGCACTGGTAATTGCATATGGACCCCCAAGAGGCTGGAAAAATAAGAGGGCAAAGAGGGAGTTGGTGGAAAAACAGGCCACTAATTTAGCTTCAAAAGGAGGGGTTCTGCTTTTATTTCCTCTACATATTAGGCTGTAGTGCCCAAAAAGTGATGGACAATGGTTTAGAGGGTGTTCTCACTAATAAGTATGCAAACCCTGCCCAGAGAATGATGGCAGGAGACTTCAAATAATGGAAGGCTGCTGGGAGGAAGATTTTGACTTGCTGGGTGTGGCACTAGCAGTCAGAATTGGTGGCATAGGCAATCTCAGGTCACCTGGGCAAGTGGTACCCACCGATCAGTGCTTTTGGGTCCCCACAAGTGGTCCTGGAACCACCCAGGGAATGACTAAAAGGTTTTAGTTGTTGATTTTATTTAGCTCCTTAGTGCCAAGTTTTCCTAATTTGGCCCCTCATGGGACTGAACAAACTTTACCACTAATGTTACCTTATTGTACACCTGCCTTACAAAATCTCAGCTCCCAGAGGAAGAAAATGCACAATCTATTCTTTCAGGAAAGGTAGCAAGAATGCTTTCCAAGATTTCTCCCAATGTATCAGGGACAGTGTCTCTATGTGACAATGTCTGTATACTCCAGAAAAAAAATCAGCACCCTGGGTCATCACTTAGACATGGGACTGACCTCACTTACTGCCAATTCTTTCCACCTGCTGGTCCTTCACAGCTGTTGTGCCTTACTAATTAGACAGCTCTCCCTCCTGCAGCCATGTTTCTTACCCTTAGCCCTGGTGACAACTGACTCGACCGAAAGGAAGGGGAAGTAAGCAGTCAAACATGCCCAGGAGCCAGTGACGTGAGCAGTGATAGCAAATCGTCTGGTTAAGATGTGTCCTCTGTTGAGAATACACAGATGTACAAGGCATAGAGTCAGCAGTGGAGAAACCCAAAGCAGAATGTTCCAGGGTAGAGAAAAGACTTGTAGGTATCATTTCTGAAGCAAATTTCTGAGTGAGCAGGAAGAGTGAAGAAAACAAGACCACAAATAAAGAAGAGAACACAGAAAACATGGGAGACATAAGCTAAGTGGTAACGAGAAACAGGCAGGCCAAAAGGAGCCCAGTTAGGCTAAGAGCTGCCAGGTGTCCTTCTGAGGCTCCCAGAGCCACCTGGCCCAGAACCCCAGGTGTTTCCTATTGGGTGGCTTCTGAGCACAGGTGCCTCCAGGGCCAATGCCACATTGTCTGAGGTTAATTGTTAATCCTGTGCAACCAAGAAGGTAAAATTTCTTCAAACTCCCTTATGCCTGGGGGGTAAAATGCCACCCGCTCCACTCTTCAGCCAGATGAATGGACAACACTCAGGTGCTGTCCGTTTTTTGTTTTCATAATGAAGGCAAGGAGCAGAGAAGGGCAGGGTGAGGGTGATGAAGTAAGCTCTGAAGCTGTCTATTCATTAGATTCCCTCTCCCCTCTCTTCCCTACAATAACAGCCCTCACACACCTGAATGTGATGAGATGGTGATTTGAGGCAAATGAGGCCCCTCCATCTCCTCAGAGCTGGCTGTACATGAAGGTTTTTTTCTCTTCTTGTGGAACCTCTTATTTATATGAGCTGTCCCAGAAACCTGAGCACCTGGTGACACCACAACACCCCCATGAGCACATCCTCTGACTGGGGGAATGCATCAGGCCTTTGTTGTCACCCTTACAGAGTACCATAAATGTAACGACCCTGTGTCAGTCCATTTTCTGGTACCACAGATGAGGTAAACTGTAAAGAAAAGAATTGCATTTTGGCTCAAAGTTCTGGTCCAATGTCAAGGAGCTGCATGTGGTGATGGCTTTTGTGCTGGCAGAGTTCTCAGGTGGTGCAGGACATCGTATGGGGAGAAACAGGGAGACACACATAACGCATGTGCCTGTCCTTTGCTTGCTCTCTCTCTCCCTCCCCCATCTCTCTCTCTGTTCCCTCGCTCTCTAGCCCCTCCCATTCCTTCTAAAGTTATTGAATATGGGGGATCCACCCTGATGAACTTATCCTAAAAATCCCAAGTCAGATTAAGTGTCCACCCTCTTAACACCTTCCCAAGGGGCTTAAACTCCAACAAGAGTTTCAGAAAGGAAAAATCACGCTCAATCCATAGTGCATCTAAAACCTCACAAGTTTGAAAACATACAATTCTGGAAGTCAGACTCTGAAATGGGTATCACTGAGCTAAGACCAGGAGGACTGTGCTCCTTCTAGAGGGTCTGGGGAAGAAGCAGCTTTCCAGCCCTTTTCAGCTCTAGAAGGTGCCTGCATTTCTTAGCTCTAGACTTTAGCCTCCTTTTGCAGCACTCCGACTCTGCTTGTGCTATCATTTCTCTGCCTCTCCTGCCTCCTATCCCTTAAAATGACCCTTACAGTAACATTAGGCTGACCTGACTAATCTAAGATATTCTCCTCATCTCTCCAACCTACCACAGGAAATAAGGAGTCATCCTTTAATGACAGAAAAGTTAGCCAAGCCCTCACAGATATCCACAAAATGACATCAGCAAGCAGACAGCTGTTTCCATTTGAAATACTTCAATGGGAAGGGATCAAGATGGCAAACCGGCCTCTCATACCCAGCTGATTTAAGAGGAGAGCTTCCTCCATATTGTCAGTGGTGGTGTCTAGATCTGATGTGAACATAGGGGTCCTGGGAGCGTGGGCTTCATTTGAAATGCAAGGCGAGAGTGTCATTCTATCAGACGAGGTCTCACTGTCACCGCAGTGAGTAAGTGAGTGGATGGGTGAAAATGAGGCAGATCAGAACCGTAGCAAAGATTGCTGCAGACCCACCTTTCATTGTGGTCCTTCCTCATTACAGAAATTTATTTAGCCACATTTCAGTCAGAAGATTCTGTTGACAGCTTGGATGCACACCACTGGGTAATTACAGGGCTCTAAGAAATGACATGACAGAAGAAGAGGTGCATAAATGATAAGAAAATAATGCTGGTAAAGCGTTGACTGACAGCCAGAGCTGTACCGTTATGCCTGTGTGACGAGGGAAAAAACAGGAAAGACAGCACCCGTTCCTTCTACTCCTTTCCTTTCACGTCTTTGTGCTGTCTTCTGTCTGTCTCAAAAGGTACTGGAGGTGATGCTTTTTAATTTTTTGTTGGAAAGGAGCTTTAGAGGCCTGAGGTTTTGTGGAAACCAGAAGTTGCTGAGTTAAAGAAGCAGATATTACCCCCCCCAAAAAAAAGGTTCTTTGTTGGATTCAGTTTCCTCAAAAAAATGGGCAGTCTGTTATGGACTGAGAGTTTGTGATATTTGTATCCTCCCCAAATGTGTACGTTGTGACCCTATTTCCTACTAATGTGAAGCCAAGTGTTGTGTCTCATCCCTGTAATCCCAGCGCTCAGGCTGAGGTAGGAGGACTGCTGTGAGTTCGAGACCAATCTGGGCTACATAGTGAGTTTGAGGCCAGCCTGCACTACAAAGCAAGACCTTGTCGCAAAACAAAAGCGAAAAATCTTCCTATTGTGATGAAATTAGAAAGCAGGGCCTTTGGTAGTTGATGAAAAAATAGAAGATAGATGAGGTCCTGAGGGTCGGATCTTGTGAATTGATTAATACCCTTATAAGAATTATGAAACACCTCACTTCTTCTTCTTCTGAGCCTCCTTATGAAGATACAGAAATCAATAGTATATAACTGGAGACAGCTCTCACAGGAACTCAGACTTCCAGTCCCCAGAGCTGTGAGAGGATAAATATCTGTTGTTTATCTACCACCAGGTTGATGGTTTTCTATTATAGCAGCCCAAACTGACAGAGGCTTTAATCTGCGGACCAGAGCGTCTTCAAAAGTCAGCAAGTGGTCCCTCTAATGTGTCAAGGTCATCAGATGCCCAACCCCCCCACTTCTGGATTATAAAAATCCCAAAGAGATTTGGCTGCAGTGATTCCAGACAGATTTTTAAAGCAAATTAAATCAACATGATTGAAACATGTTTATTTTTGTAAGCTTGATGTGGAATAATCTTTCGCACATGGCTTCCAGGCTGCAGGGCTTCCTGTAACACTGTTAGTCTCAAAGGATCTACACTTGGCTAAATATAGATCACTTAAAGATCAAGAATTTTCAGACTGAGTTATGAAGTTAGAATTTCCTGAGCTTTCTTTTTGAACATTTTGAGGTTATCAGGATTTAAATGCTGAATTTCCAATCAGGAGTAGAGAAATGACTTACATTTAGTGTTTCCCGGACCAGCTATAATCTGCAGAGGCCACATGCCAAGTCTATATGCAGGAGGCAGATTATGTCCCATTTCTGTTTTCGGTGTCTTTATGAGCTCTTCTGTGCTGATATTCCTCACTGGGGTCTTGTTTTCCCACTGCAATTGGTTCAAATTATGGAGCAGTGATAAGGCATGTTGTGTTACATATAAGAATGGGAAGAAGAGGGAAAAGGAAAAGAAAATCACTTCTGATCTGTTGAAATCATCTAAGGTAATTTGCATTAATATAAAGGACAGCTTGTATGGCCTGTCGGAGCCAAGAGCTGGGCTAATTTCATCCTTGCATGTGGCTTCCACAGACTTGTAACAAAGACAGCCGAAGGGAAGCAAGCATGCGCTCTTCTCTAAAATGGTTTTATTCTGACAAGGGAACCATACAAAAGAGGAATGAATACATGTAGTACAACCCTAAATAGGAGCACAGTGGAATGCAGGGTCTACAATGAGGAGCTAGATAGAAATACAGATGCTTAGAAAGCTTGGAAAGAGAGATACTTGCGCTGTTTGATCTGCTTCCAAATGCGGTGTCGTCAGCAAAAAGCCAGAGACAAAAAAAGTTCTTTTAAAGCCCTGTGGTCCCAGAGGGAGTTTAATGAAATGGTCTCTAGAAAACTGAAGCAGCTCTATTCTGAAGCCATAAGTATCCTAAATGCTACAACACACTAACATTAAATGAAGATTATGGAGGAGGGAGAGAGGGAATTACTGTCCTGCTTACTGTGGTAGACAGAAGATGGTCCTCTTGAGATTTCTGATCTTGAGAATCTAATCCCCAGAATCTTTGAATATAGAGGAATGAAGGTTGCATATGGAATCAGGATTGCTAGTTGGATGATCTTGGGTGGGTACAGCTCTGGGTTACCTGGATGAGTCCATGGTAATCACGGTGTTCTTCAAAGAACAAGAAAAAACAGAAAAGGTCAGAGAATGAAAGGTGATAGGTAAATAACCCTGCTGGCTTTGAAGAAGAGGGCTGGGAGCTGTGGTAGACTATAGAAGCTGGAAAAGAAAAGGAACAGATTCTCCTCTGACCATCCAGAGATACCTCATTTTTACTCCAGTGAGGATCATTTTGAATTCTAACCTCCCCAATTATAAAATAACAAATGTGTGCTGTTCTTAGCCACTAAGTTGATGTTAATTTGTTTCAGCAACAACAGGACATTAATATACCTACCAAGTGAGTAGGGGAGCATTATAGGTGTATGGTTAGGTCTTGGATACATCATGTTCCCCATGAGGACATGGAGAATCCTTGATGGGCTAGCGTTGCTAGAAGAAAAACAGATGTTTTTAGACTCAGTGATTTGAATGCCTCCGACTAGGATATTAAAGGGATCTGAGCTATGTATATGGCTCACACATGCAGCTGAGAAATAAAACTTCTAACCTCCACAGAGAC
>PVIR01035617.1:0-16328 GCA_004026965.1 Petromus typicus | reverse complement strand
AGTAGGGGAGTTTTGTAAGCTTTCGTAAGCTTTGTAGGGGAGTTGGCAAATGAAGAGGCACCTCTTTCATTCAACAATGGAAATTCCCTTGTTAATAATCTAATAACCAATAAAGCAGGATCTGTAGAATAAATAAGGACAGACTTAGACAAATGGAGAGGTTACCTTCAGAATTAAACAACACCATGTTGTAACTTTGAGATGCTTTCTAGTTCTCAACATAGAGAAAAATTGTGTAATTGAGAGGAACAGTTCTGAAGTAACTCAGTCTAGCTATATCAGAGTTGAAGCTGCCGCTAAAACCATAGCTTTAACACTGCTACTGTACCAACATACAGACATGCTGTGCAATACTTATAACAACATCACTCTTAATCTTCGCCACAGTTCCAGGGAGTCAGCTATTGCTACTCTATTAGAGATCAAGCAACTAAGACACAAAGCTGCAACAGAGATGTAATTTCAGGCATAGAAAGAGAAAAACAAAACAAAAAAAAAAGACAGTCAGAACTGAAACCTAGGCTTACCCTGAATCCCAACCTGGTATCCGTGTTGATTTATTGCCAAGTGTGAGGAAAACCAGATTGGACTTCAACACAGGAGTCACCAGAAACCCTTCGGCCTAGCTGCACAGGAGTGTGTAAAGACAAGAGGGATTTTGAGTAGCACTGAAGGTTTGCTACTATGTTAAGTTAGTAAACTGTATTATGTTTCCCTGATTTCCATTGTGGGCATAGTTCAAGCCACACACAGCCAACTGATAGGAGATGTGCAAAGTAGGAAAAAAAAAAAAACATCACTCATTGTTTGTCACTGAAAGTCAGAGTACTGCGGCCCGGGAAAGTGAGACACTTACAGCCCACTGAAGTGGCCTCTCTTAAATGGCTCCTGCTGTTGGTCTGGGCTGGAAGCTGACCTCTCACAACCTGAAATGAACTACTTCTCCTCCTGTAAGGTCTCCAATTCCTGAGCTATGGAGACGAGCCCCTGGGGCATCTGCCCAGCCTGCAGCAACTGCCGCCAGCATCTCCAACTCCCAGGCCTCTGCACATTTAGCTCCCTGGCACAGAACACCAGCGTCATTTGCAGATTCCCCTGTGATAGCTTATGTGGTGAGCAGATTCCAGCCCTCTAACAGCTTAGTCAAGTTTTCCCTGTCTGTTCCAATCGTTCTTCCACTATCCTTTCCCAACCGCCTTGGAGCCAGCAGGAACACAGAACCACAACCACACTTGCACTCCTCGGCCAGCTCAGCACACACAGCGCAAAGCCCCATTAGCAACTCCTTCCCTTCTATCACACAGTGATTTTGTTTTTCAATCTGAACCCTGAAGACAAAAGGGCTCTGGTTCTTGTAAGATCATGTCATTATGGAATGGAAACGAGTAATTCTTATGCTGTTTTCTAATGCTTAAAATAAAATAATACGGAAATACACACAAAAGTGTCCAGAAGAAGACCTGAAATACAACTAGAGTGAAACGCAAGTGAGTTAAGGACCCCTGAGCATCCCAGAGGAGAGACAACCTCCTCAAGGGGCACCGCTGGCCTTCAGTCAGATGGGGCTGGTTCTGCTGTGTCACGTGATGCCCTCAAAACTTGCGTTTTGTCCATTTTACGCTCCTTCCATATCACAAAACCAAACATTACGTACCTAGTAATCATTCAACAATCCTATAAAAAATGAGATATAGCCAGAAAAGAAAATAGCACCTGTTTTTAAAAAATCTATAGCTATTATTTTGCTTCACATATTCTGACTTCTATGTGATGGCCTTTTCACCTTTTTAAAAAGTACTTTGCTGTTTTGCACACTCTTTTTGTTTCCTAATTCTCTATGAATACAAAAGTCAACTATGTGTAACTCATTTAATTAAATTGGCAATGAAACAAGTGAATAAATAATCAACAGAAAAAAGAAATATGGTATAACATGATTCAAGTTTATATTATCTGAGAAACAAATATAATAAACACTGTACAATGAATATATAATATATAAGGAAGATTTCTGCAAGTTTCACTAGTGCCTTAAGTAAAATTAGGAAGTCTTTCAGCTTACCAAATTGATTTTACCAACACAAAAATATATATAATGCCTTATAATCAAAGAGCCTAAAGTGTGAAAGTATTGCAGTTCTAGTTAAATTGTGTGAATTCAAGACCATCTTATGTTGTACTTAGTTAAGTATAAATTCTCTGAGTCAGATCTCAGCTTTATTTATTTACCTCCCTATATAAATCTCTAGATGGCATCATGAATTTTACTACTTCCTGTTAAATATGTATTACTAAAAGACACAATTTGAAAATACATAGTACATTCCTCTCGCCCCCCACCACCAAATTTAACCTAGATACTCTGCCTGGAAGGCAAACAGAAGGAAGACCATATACCTCAAAGATAATTTACCAGACGGATCCCCAAGAGCATTCAAATAACAAGTACCCTCTATGATCAGAGGAATGATAGACATTTCTCAGGCAAGTGCCCCGGAGAATTAGCCATGGGGTGTCTTGCACTATACGCTACACAACTGCAAAGGCGGTACTTCCTTCTGCCTGTAGAATTTGTTTCTAGTTGTTGACCTAAACACAATGCTTACCAAGGACTCACATTTTGAGTAAGAAAATCAGAAAAGAAATAAAAGGAGCTTTGATGAGGAGCAAAATATTAAGGCATTCCACTCCCACACATAAGACTTCTTACTTAGGAAGTTAGAAGCGCTCTAAACAGATGTGCCTATTCCAAATGAAATTTTATGAAGAGAGTCTTGGCAAAGGCTCTGACATCTTACAAAGACATCTACTGTATTTTCCTAAGTAGTCTTTTACATAAGTACACATACAAAGCAAACCTTTACTAGCTACCCATGGAAAACAGATGCACACAATGAATCAAAAACTATTAAATATTTGAAATCTAAAATTAAAAGATTATGATGAATACAGAACAGAAGATAGTAAGCACCAGACAAGGAAGAAACAGTAACTTAAAATTCTACAGTATTTTTAATAAAATGACAAACACGTGGTCTACTTTTAAAACATAACTTATCTTGAAATCAAAGAATTAATAAAAAATGGTTTTTGAAAATTAATAATTTTTTGTAGATCATTTCTACTTTTAGCTATGACACTTGCACTTGTATCATTCCATAGCATGAGTACTCTTACAATGGAAACCAGCAGGAAAGCGGATTAAAATACTAAAATGAAAATTTCAAAAAGTACACAAGAGTCACTACAACAGGCCTGCACTGAGGGACAACACGTAGAAAGAAGGTAATCTCACTGAGTTGAGACAAAATTCCTACAAATTAAGTTTTCCTTAGGAATATCAACTTATTTTGAGTTCATGCCTGAGAAACACAACAGAACAGAGGTGCTAAGGAACAAGACACCATTGAAAATATATCCAAAAACCTTTAAAGTAAGGATTCAAGCAAGGGAATTTAGGGATAAAACTAGGATCTTTTCACAGAGAGGTAGAACAAATGAATGTTAAAGATTTAAGACACATGGAAAATATATTTAATACACACGTAATTAGTACTGAGGAAACAGCAGAAGAGAAAAGAATGTTCAAAATAATGATTGGTGGGCCAGAGATTTAGCTCAGTGGTTCCAGATTGTCAGGCAAGAGCAAGGTCCCAAATTCAATCCCCAGTGCCACATACCACAGTGCTTGGCATGGTGGCACAAGCCTATAATCTGAGCATTTGGGAGGCAGAGGAAGGATGATTGCTATGAGTTGGAGGCTGGCCTGTGCTACATAGTGAGTTCAGAATCAGTGTGAACTACAAAGCAAGACCCTGTCTCAAAAAAAAAAAAAAAGGGGGGGGACTAAAATAAATAAATGATTGCTATGATTTTCCACAATTCATCAAATCCATCAACTTGCAGATTCAACTGACACTAGGAACCCAAACAGAGTACTGAAAGCCAAAAAATCGGGTCATATTAATAGTTCAAGACAAAAGGCATTTTTAACAAATAAAAATAACTATTACTTTTAAAGAAGTAACAGTAAGATTGAGAGCTAACTTCTCACTATAAATATTAGAACCCAGAAGACAATGCAATAATACTTTTAATTAAAAGAAAATACTGTCAACTCTAAAAGGCTTACACAGAGAAATAGCATTTCTAGATACACAAAAACTATGACAATTTATCTTAATCTTTTTCTACAGGAAAAAAAAAAATTCAGGCAAAAGTAAATTATTCAATGCAGAAAGCCAGAAATGGAGGGAGAAGCAATAAATAGTGATTAAAAGATAATTAAGTAGATAAATCTAGGTGAAGATAACTTGTAAAAATGCTAATACTGTGAAATACTAATATGTATAGAATTGAAATGCATAAAACCATAGAGAGAATATAATTGAAATTGTTTTAGACATGAGTACTAGGTCATATTAGAAAATATTAATTCAAGAATGAATGATTTAACATATAGAAAGCCAATAAAAAGTAATCATGTGCATAAATCATAAGAAAACAGAAGAAAAATGTAAAAATAAAAATATACAAAATAAGGCAACAAAAGATCATAAGAAAAGTTGGACAGATTAAAACTGAATAATAAGTATGCGTGATGGACTAAATATTCCTGCTACATGGGAAATTATCTTATTGAATTATCTTACTGCATAAAATTTTGACAACAACCATAGAAACAAAGTACATTTCTTGGAAAAAATACACTGAACTGTGAAGTTATAGGGGTATCAAAATACAATAATGTAAGATGATACATACCATATTTATATGTACTAAGAACCACAACAGAAGCTGATTGAAATAATATAAATCCCTTTGATACGAAGGTCAGAAATATTGGTACAGATATAGTAGCACATGTTGTGCACTGTGTGTTAGAGTGTGTATCAGCTTTCCGTTATTGTAGAGAAAATTACCACAAGTACAGCAGCTCTGTACACAGTGTCCGTGGAGCAGAAGTCTCAGAATGGCTCAGCTGGGCTTTCTGCTCTGAGGTTCCACCAGGCTGATAACAGAGTCTGTGGTGGACTTGTACTTTCATCCTGTCTATGACACTGATGCACAAAAACTGCCACAGCTTTTGTTTAATCTGGAAATGTTATTTCACCAAATATGGGTTCAGGGTTGAAAGGGATTTTATTTTAATTAATGGTGCCTTTATACTATCTCCTGGCTAGAAATGCACCCACTTAGGCTGTTTGTTGATGGAATTCATTTTCCATGGCCATGTGATTAAGCAGGCTTCTCCCTGGCTGCCGGCTGCACCAAGCTCAACCCCTGGTTTGTCTCAGGCCAGCAGGGCAGGCTTTCTCTACTCTAGTGGGACAGGATCTGTGATAATGAAATGTAGCCGCGGGAGTAACATCACACTGTTTTCACTATATTTCACAAGCTCTGGGGCCTATGTTAATGAGAGAAGACTAGATGGAACGTGAGACTTGGGGATGGAGGTCATGGGTGCTGTGTGAGGAGGCTAGGAAGCTAGCAAAGGAGTATTAAATTAGGCACCCACAAATATATCTTCACGATTAAAAATAAAAGAATGAAAAGGGAAAATAGACAATCACATGAGGAGGTTCTAACCCATGCCTTTCCAGAATCAGACACCAAAGCCTGAGAGAAAAATCAATAAAACAGAGACTATAAAGAATAAAATTAATAAACACACTTTCAGACCATTTAGTGCTTGATGATAATAGATCAAGTATTTTTCAAATGGATGTCCTTTAAAAATTATACTTTTGTTGGATCACAACATAATTTCCAATGACTATGAGACTGTTGAAAATACAAATTATCCCTTTAGAGAGGTACATTGACTTATGTAATAATTTAATTGACATAAGATATATGATATTGTTATAATATGAGAATGGAAAAGAGAAAGAGTCATTGGAACAAAAGAAGAGAAGAGAGAGAAAAGCTCTCCAAATATTCAGAAATAACACACTACTAATAATAACTGAATTACAAAAAAGAAGAATACAGAAGTGGAAGAACACTTTGAATTGAATTATATTGGAAAATGACATATGAAAGTGTATAAGATAGAGATGGTCCTCCTCAAAGGGATATATACCACTCCAAATGTGCACGTTAGAGAGAAAAGGCTAAGAATTCAAACCTGTCAATTTCTACCTCAACAAAGAATTTAGAAATGCAACAAACCCATATAAATTATAAAGGGGAAATAACAAGAGTAGATGTTAAAATTTCATATAGTACCAGGCAATAATACAATAAAGAACAAGAAGCTCAGGACATATCAGTAAAACCGATGAACAAAGAGAAAAAACACAGGCACATAACTACAAAATTATACTGTTAATATACAGTACAGTAACCTCTGAGAGAAATGATTGGGTAGCAATTTTAAAATACCATAAAGATGATTTGGGTTTTTAATTATATTTTTTCTCTAATTTGGTTGGTGATTGCATAGGTTCCTGTTATTATTTCACAAAAATTCATTGAGTAAAACACTATTTTTCTACTATTTTGTGTATGTATACATTATGTTTAATAAAATTATTACTTAAAACTATAATGAAAATGATAACAACAATGAATAAATATAATGGCAACTGAAAGACAACACATACATAGTTATCATTTTCAGACGCTCTGGCTGATTATTATAAATTAGCATATATGTATACAGTTGAAAACTTACATGAAATAGAACTGCCCAGAAAAAATATCAAACTGCCCTCTGCTGTGGTTAAGATCTTCAGTTGTCCCCACAGGTCCTTGTGTTCAACTCATGGTCCGCCGGGTGGCGCTATCGGGAGGTGGTGGAACCTTGAGGCAGCGGGGCTGGTGAGAGGTATTCAGTGACACTCTGGAGGGGTCGGGGAGGGATGATGGGAGCGCAGCCCCTGGCCACTCTCTCCTTGATTCCTGGCCGTAAAGTGAGCTGCGCTCCTCACCCTGCTCTCCATTATCACTATCCAGGGTGTTCACAAAAAACCTAAAGAAACAGATCCTCTTTCTCTTGGACCAGAACTTTCAAAGGTGAAGGTTAAAATTAAACTTCTGTGTTCATAAATTATTCCATGTATTTCTTGTAGTAGTGAGAAAGTGAGTAAAACATCCTCTAATAAATAGAGATCATTTCAAGAATAATCAAAATATTTTTTCCTGCATGTCCTGCCTCAGCACACAAACAGAAAACATATCAGGTCTGGTTTTTCAGCTAAGTTTTACCAAATTCGCTCAAAGGCAATAACTTTTTCAAGAGTGAGAAGGGGCAAGTTGATCTTTGCCTAATTTGTTTTACTTGGCTAGCAATATTTTAAAAGCAAAACTGGACAAAGAAAGTTGAAGACTAAATTCACTTGGAAATGTTCATATAAGCTGAAAAAAATTATCTATGGTGAAAGAGTTGAGAACCTTCACAAGGTAAGGTGAACTAATAAAAATATGCACACTAAAAATTTCTAATGAATTTAAATTCTAAGAATACTGTGAAAGTTCCAGGAATGCTGAAGGACAATTCAAATTCCCTGCAAAAGAAAATATCTACCTTCAAAACTGTATATTTATAAAGATACTGAATAATATTATTATTAATCTGAAGTTTATTGTTCAGGAAACTACCAATCAAGTATGAAAACAAATAAATATATTTTCAGAAAATTAATAATTCAGAAAGCTTAACTCTTGAAAATAATAATTCTTGAGCTCCCCAAAATATAAATTCTAGAAAAAAAGAAAAAAAAATACGTAAAATAAAACATGTATTTATATATTTGAAGTTTTCAGCTTTATAACTAATCCAGGAAAACAACAGTCCAAATTAAGAGAAAGGGAGATTCATCAGACAAATGAAAATTTAAATTTTCAAGCAGATTATATTATAATTAGATGGAGTATTTGACATTAAAATAGAATACAGTTACAGGCGAGGGATGAGGAATGCTTGCTTAGTATGCCCATGGTTAATGGTTCAATATTCATTACTAGGGAAAAAAGAGATTAAAAAAATAAAGTTAATTTGAAGAATTGTCAATCATTATTAAATATAAAATACATTGATAAACAAATAAAAATACATACACACACAAGACAGGAAATTCCAGGAATGACATGGTTCAAAAATGAGAAGGACACATAGTAGACTGAGACAATATGATGACACAAATATCTCAAACTTTTTGTGCCTTAAGAATACTTTTCAGTTCTTACAGATACTAGCATACTTCCTGTTGTAATACATGTGAAATACTACCATTAGCCCAACTATTTCACTTCATGTTTTAGAATCAGCTGACAGCAAAGTACCTCAGATTTCACTGTAATTGCAGAAGAGAAATAAGGAAATTTAAAAAATTTCCTTCTTTCCTATGTTAGGAAGTTGACATAATAGTTTAAATTTCAATCTTCAAGAAATAACACTCTGTTATAGTGCTTCAAGTTAAAAATAGATAAAAAACTACAACTATTTCAGCTATAATAATAAACTAAAAATAATAATGATATGGTAAGGAAAAGTAAGTTGGAAATAAGCTAAGTGTGTTACATGTCTTATCTTCTTCAGTGGGAAAATAGTTGATATTGAAATTCATGCATAAGCCAAGTGTGTTGACGCACATCCCTAATTTAAGCTATTCGGGAGGCTGAAATGAAGCAAGAAAATTGCAAGCTCTAGGCCAGCTTGGCCAACTTAATGAGACCCTGTCTCAATATAAACAATAAAATGACACTGGAAATGTATCTTAGAATACCTGCCTGACAATACTTGCACTTCAACCCGGTACTTAAAAGCAATCAGAGAAACAAACAAAAAACCAAATGACTAGATATATTTCTCACATTCATAGTGACCACTAGGGCAAGTAACAGACATTCTTTCAGAGGAACAGAAATGGAATACACTCATGTGTAATTTTTTTTTTTTTGCTATTTATATCTCACTACATTCTAACTAAATTACTAGAAACAAAAATAATTAAAATCTACATTTATCTATGTAGTATTTCCCACTTAAATGCTTACATCTTCTTTGAGATATACTAAGTGCCCGGGTACTTCTATTTGATAGGTAAGATTCTCCCAAAATAGGTTCAGAACTAGATTAATCCTCTCTACCTTTTCTCCAAGTAACTATATAAATACTACTGATGCCAATTAGCTGTCTAAAGGTAACTTTAAAACATTCACATCTTAGGCTAACCAGTCTCTTAACCTCCTGTCTTTTACATTAAGTTATACGTAGAGTGTTCTAAACTTGTTTTCTATTATGTGTATTTTGAGAAAATGATGCACAGAAATTGTGAATGATTGATTCAGTTGAAAAGTGGAAAAGCCATTATTGGAAAAATTCCTTTCTGCCTGGCTCCAGAAGCCAACCTGTTAAGTCCTATTACTTCTTACGACTGAAATATTACTAGTTGTCTGGTTATCATTCCAACACTTATCTGTTTTCCAATGTTATAAAAATTGATGTCCAAAACCAAATGGGCATTATTGAGGTGGGCCATTTTCAGAAAGATGAAAATGTAAGCCTGTTTCTCCTTAGTTTGAGTATCTGTTATTTCTAATGGACAGTTTTCATCTTCTTTTTCCCCTCATGGGTAAATTATATTTTTATACATTCTACTTCAAATTTGTGTTATTTATATATTTCAAATTTTCTACTTAGCCCAATTCCTTGATTCTGTCTTTGTGGAAAAGTCACATTTGTATCCAACTGTGGTCACCTCTCCTTATATTTTTAACATTTTAGCTGAGAAAATCAAACTAAAAATGTTTACTTGAAACATTAAGTCTTTGTTCAGCTTCTTGGTGAAGATGTCTGACTTTGAAATGAGGTCGACCTTGTCCATATACCAGCTCTGCTGATGTTGGGAAGTCTCGATGTCTTTGTCCACCAATCATTAATATTGCATAGAACTTATCATATGAAAGTATAACATAAACACTGAATCTATGAGGTCTGTGTTCAAAACCACAAACCTAATTAATCACTATTTGTCTTTGTTGTGGGGCATGCTGCCAATGTTTGCTCCTGTTCTAAGTAATAATATCTCCAACACATATCTTTCATTATTGCATCGGAATTAAAGCCTGTCAGTTTAGCATGAGAACAAACACTATACAACACTGATGAACCACGCAAAATGCTCAGTGAGTCTCTCCTAGATGAAGAAAGCTCAGTATTTATTTTCTCTACTTTTCTCTTTCTTTTGTTGTATCTTATCCCTAGATTGAATGAAGAGGTAACAATTTCTCTGTTCCTAAGCTGGCCTTTGTCAAAGACCAGAAGAGAATGAAGCCTTAACTGGCCTCCTCTGTGAGCACAAAGGAGCAAGGATGCTTGTTGGTGAATGTGTTCCTTGTTCTAAGGAAACGTTAAAACAGCTGAGGGAAGCTGTCCACCAGAGAATTCACAATGGATACTGGAAACATGAATCTTGTTTTACTTCAATTGCTTGTGCCCTTGTTTGGATGAATAGAAGTGAGGTGAGCCAAAGGCTTCTCTGCTTATGGGGATAGGGGTGCAACCTCCTGGCTGCCTGCCTGTGAAGGTGACTGTGTGTCTCATTATCCATCCTTCTTTGCCTCCAAGTAAAAGTGAACAAAGTCACAGGATGAGGTGTTGTGTTACCAGCTGAGTCTGCTACAGGTGTTATCCCAGCACGGGGCTCAAGATCCAGGCTCATCTACAGTGGGTCTCTCTCAGTAGGTCCTTATGTGGACCGTTGGTGACTCAAGTAGAACCTGAGACTTGGGGTCGCCAGCAGGCTTTCTTTTAAATAGATTTAATGGTTATGGGAAACTCCTTCCTCAAAGAACCAAAAAATCTGAAGGTTTCTCTAGTCAACTTTTCTATTAATAGACAAGAGAACTTCCTCGGCATGTACCATTCCCATGACACCAAAGATAGCATCCCTGTTGCCCATCATATTTCAGTTTCTAATACAGCCACTACATGGAATAATGTCAGAAGTTATTTTTTTTAAGAAACAAAATAGAAATTTCTGCTGGTTTTGCATTACAGAAAACTGGAGAAGTACAATTTTAGAATATGAATATAAATTTATGTTTTGTTTTGGGATTAACTCCAAGAAAATGATGAAAGATCTCTAGACTCTTCACAGAGAAAGCTTAGATACACTCACACACATACACAAACACACAAATTTTGCTTCTAATTTCAGAGTCTTCATAGTCTTTGCTCTACTTGTGGGCCTCAAGATTAAAAACCCATGAGCAACAACTGTTTGAAATCAAGCGTTTGCTTTTTGCATTCCCCTTTAGCAACTTTTAGATAAAAACATGCAGGTTATTACTTTGTATTATAATAGTCCATTTCTCTGGAACTATACAAAGGGCATTTTAATATCTGGTTAACGGACAGAAACCTCAAGCAGGCTGGATCCAAGGAAGAAAGATAATAACCATGCATTGCACGGAATGAATGCCTCGTAGATATCAATAACAGTACAGAGCACGGCCAGCATTTGTGTTTTATCCCATCACGTTCTCCCAGTTTGCATTGTGGCCTTCTTGTCTCGTTTATCTCAGTACACTTTAAAATATACTTATGATCTCAAATTGCAGACTAAAAACCACCAAATAATTTACAGAGAATGTTAGAGTAATGCCAGTGAGATTAAAAAGTGACACTGAACTTTGCTCCACCCCTTAGAAATTATGGCTTCTGTTTTTGTTGTTATATTGGTTTTAGTTTGGTTGGGTTTAGAAGAGTTGGGAAAACATAAATGTGTTTATAACATTGAGAGAGTTGTTGGGAATGCTGAAGACGACACAAATAGTCCTAAACAGATGGTAGCCAGATAATTACCTTTCTCTCTGTATGTGGAGTTTGTCAAGATAGCCTCTAAACCTTCCTTATCAAAATTTAAAAGAAAGTTGCAGGAACTGTGATCTTATTTCATCGTGTAGATTTACATGAAAATCAGAGTTTAATGTTAGATTAAAAACTAGCCAAAGAGGCCGAGGGTGTAGGTCACTGGGAGAATCTGCCTCACACACATGAAGTGTGATGCTAGCACCACAAAGGAAACAAATAGAAAAAATAACAACAAAGATGAGCCAAGTGAATCTGACATCTACTGGTTCACTACCAATAAGAACAACAATAGCACCTTTAAAAACTCTTCTTCAAGCGCCGTTTCATCTCAAGAAGGCTCATAAAAATAAGTGTTTTTTGTGATTTTCCAAAGTGCTCTCATTTGCACGATCCCATTTGATCTTCCACTACCCTTACAGAATTTGCTGTTAGACACATTTTTTGTTAGAAGTAGACTATGAACTACTTTAAATTTCAATGAAATCCCTAAAGATTCATTTCTTTATGATTTTAGAGGTTGTTAAATAAATGTATCATAAAGTTATTTTATAACCTTATTGTGTCTGTTTAGGGACGTCAGATGATATATAATCTTAAATGATACAAAACTCTTTTTTTTTTTAGATTTTTTGAGACAGGATCTCGCTTTGTGGTTCAGGCTGGCCCTGAGCTCAGCCTCAAACTCATATCACAGCAATCCTCCTGCCTCTGTCTCCCAAGTGCTGGGATTATAGGCGTGAGCCACCACGCCTGGCACTGTGGTATGTGGTACTGGTTGCTGCTGGGCGTGTGTCTCCAAGCCCAGTATGGTATATGGTTACTGGGGATCGAACCCGGGTCCTTGTGCTTGCAAGACAGGCACCAGAACCACTGAGCTAACTCTCCGGCCCGGTACAAAACTCTTTTAACTCCATCTTTTATATATCTCACAGATAAAGGAGAAGAGATCTCCATTTCTGTTAGTTTTCTGTAAAGGGAATGCAAACCTTGAAACCCTACTTAGTGAGTCAACTACTTTTTGTAGTGAAATAGTGTTAAGGAAATTAAAACAGGAATGCCAAATATTTGGCATACATACTGATAATCTCTCTGTGGCAGACATTGCTAATCCATCAAGACACTTTCTTCCAGACCTCTAACTTAGGGGCAGAATCCTTCACAATACACATTACCACCATTCATGGACAAAAATTTTAAATGAGATGAAACAAAATGGATGTTCCTTAAGTAGAAGTTCACAAGTTTATAAAATACCTGTTTTGTATAAGCCAACTCTTTTCACACTCTGGGGAGAGGAACAGTTGATCTTTTTAAAACTGGTGTACATTTTGGAAAGTTTTATCTATGCTGACACTAAAATACAGAACACAATTGACTGATAAGGAAATACAGGGGTTGGTTTTATCACTATGTGTTTTTATAACTGAGCTTCAAAGGAAAAATGGAGCATCAATGTGTTTTTATGAGAGAAGAGAAGTTTACTGAGTCTGTATCCCAGACCCTGTATTTGCATGGAACTCAGGAAATTATGGGATGGCTTTCATAAATCCCAGTTCATCTAAACTTAGCATATAAATACATCTTTTACTACTACATTACATTAGAAGCCTATCACAAATGGATTCTATAAAATTTCTCAATTTTCCCCATAATAACAACAAAGGATAGCCAAAGTTAGTTTGATTAACTAAATTATCCTCAAATATTTTTGTTAGGGGCCAAATCTCTCAATTGAAAACTAAATTCATGACAATTTACACTACAAAACAAAACTATACAAGAAGAGAGTAAGAGAGAGAAAAGAGGAAAAAAGAAAGAAACAAAGAGAAGGAAGAAATAAAGGAGAATCAACCCGTAGAAGCAGATCCAGTAGTCCTGGTCCAATAGCACTGGTGACAATATTAAGGTTGAGCGAGATAAAAGACTTTTTTATTGTATTCTTGAAAAAAAAAAGAAGTTTATTCCAAATAAGTTCTTTTAAGAACTTATGATGCATGAAATTATCCCTCTTTATACAAAAATTTGTAAAATTACAGTACTTGAGAAAACAATTTTCTAAAGATAATTATAATATTAGCAGGCTTTAAAAATATATTCCTGTAATGAATTTGAGGTTACATATTACTCTCAATTTTCTGAGAATTCTCTTTTTTATTTTTAAGTGCTGGAGATGAAAACCAGGAAAATATGCATACTAGCAAAACATCCTAACGCTGAGGTAGACCCCAGCCCTGAAGAGAATCATCATTAGTGCTAATTCTTGTCAAAGTTTTCTTTTCTACAGATGTTGAGATAATCATAGGAATGTGCTTTTCAGTTCATTAGTAAATATTGTTAAATTGACTGCATTAGTGATTTGCAATGTGGGATCAGTTGCACACTCCTAAGATGATTTTGCTAGGCATGAATTATCTTGGTGTTTATTTTCTAAGATTTACTTTCTGCAAATATTTATAAGAATCTGTTCACTTAAGCACATGCAGATTATTAGTCCATAGTTTTTGTTTGTTTGTTTGTTTTGTTTTGTTTTTTTTTTTTCAAATGGCTTTGTCAGACCAGTAGGTTTGGGAAAAGCCCTTATAACATAAAAAGAATTTCAGAAACTAGAGAAACTTCCATAATGACAGATAATCTACTACATGTTTTCTTTTTTAGTGCAATGTATTAGTGAGTGAAAGTTCTCTGAGTCACTTGTTGTGCCTTCTATTCCCACCGCATTGTAACTCACATTCCCCAAAGTCTCTTACTTCATGGTTTCACATATGTTCTGTGCCAGACAGGGAACATCAGAGGGAAAAAATAAGATGGTCACTTTTGATGTTCCAATATTTTAAGCAGTTCTGACATGCACTAAACACATTTAAGTACCAAGTTCCTAGAGGCAGATACTTTGGCTCTATTTGCTTTTTCCTCCAAAAGAAAAAAACTATTCAACTAGACTTCTTAACCAAGACAAAACAAATCAGCTATTTTTTATAAACTATTGGCGTAGTAATCAAAATTATGAAATAATCTGTTTTTCATAGGGAGAAACAGTGTATCAACTCCTTTAATGTTCCAGGTAGAGGAGAGGGGCAATTTTACCCCTCTTCTGCTGAGCTGCAAGCTGTATTTTCTTGGGATATTATGGAAATATAAGATGTTGAATCTCCTTGTCACACCAAGATAGATGACTGTAGGATTTGCTTGTCGGGATGTGAAATGACCCATAGCTCTAAGGCAGCTCAAGTGCCAATTTGTGAAGCACACATCTTGCCTTCAGAGTGGGCTGTGATAAATCCACGCTTGATATATCAGTGCTTTTCTCCCACTTAAAATATTCTAACACTCCAAATGCACAGAGATACGTGCACATGCTTGGAAAAACTCTGTCACAAGAAAGGGTCTGATAAACAGAAGAAATAAGAGGAAATGGAACAAATTAGATGAGCACAGATGATTACAAGTGAAGTGGAAGGACAATTAAAGCCAAATCAAATCAAATAGAAATAAGCACAAGGAATCAGATGATCCATATTAAAATCCAGTGTCTTCAGTTGTTAACTGAGCTCTATTTTCAGAATGGCTTTTCTAAAGAGCACACATGTCAAACCTGATCATGAAACTTCCTCATTGTTTGCATCAGAGCGGCGGCTGGATTTGTGAAGCAACGAAAAATATCACCTTCATGATTAGCAGCAGCCTGCAGCAAAGTCAAGTTTATCAGCTCACTTTCTCCATTTTTAAAAAAATTTTTAATCTTTATTGGTACGTTACATATATGCATCATGATTGCACTCCATAGTGGGGATTTGTACCAATATAAGACACAACTTAAATCTCATTTTTCCCTATAACTTTTTCCATTTTTAATTGAAATGTATGAGACTGAATCTAAATGCATAAAATAGAGATGGAAATGTTAATGGACATGTGTGGGATGGTTATATATTTATTTAGTATGGATAAATGTTAATTTATAGATATCACATATAAATGCAGACATCTAGTACAGCAAGTAATTCACTAGAATATTTATCATACGTTTCACAAAGATGTATTTGAATGATGCAGAACATGTGAACAAACACACAAAAACATGAGAAATGGTAAGAATATTGGCCATAAGAACTGAAAAGACTTTCAAAAACTCTGAGGACTCCTTCCAGTATGGGCCCACCAAGAAGCTTAAAAAGCAATGGCTTCTGGATTCTTATTTTTTCCCATTCTCCTGCCCTCACTCCAAACCATATGCACTACATACAAAAGCTTTCTTTTTTTTTTCTTTTTACCATTAAAATTTTTTTCTTTCCCTTCTTTGCTTCGCCCTTGCCCCACCCAGTTATAGCTCCCCTCTGACATTTTCATTCTATGGAACAGTAGTCATTATATATTCTGGACTTCATTTACATCTTCAGTTTCTCACACTAGAGAAAGGATGTGGTATTTACAAATCTGTGTCATATTTATTTCACTTAGGAATATGGCCTCAAGTTGCATCCACTTAGCTACAAAGTTCTCTAAT
>PVIR01035616.1:0-16335 GCA_004026965.1 Petromus typicus | reverse complement strand
GGGAGGAGCATCTAGTGTGGATCGGGAGGGCGAGACGATGAGGAAAGGTGCCAGGAGCAGACTGGAGGGCAGAGCAACTGGAGCAGGTGACACAGGGAGTGCAAGACCAACCGTGGGCCATGTGAGGCTTTAGCTTTTACTGAGTCAAATAGAGAGAATGCATAGGGCTCCAGGAGTATCAAGATGTACCCTGTTTTTAGGGGTTTTTTTTTTTTTTTTTTAGACAGGGTCTCGCTTTGTAGTTCAGGCTGACCCTGAGCTCAGCCTCAAACTCACATCACAGCAATCCTCCTGCCTCTGCCTCCCGAGTCCTGGGATTACAGGCATGAGCCACCACGCTCGGCACTGTGGTATGTGGTACTGGTTGCTGCTGGGCGTGAGTCTCCATGCCCAGTATGGTATGTGGTTACCAGGGATCGAACCCGGGTCCTTGTGCTTGTAAGACAGGCGCCAGAACAACTGAGCTAACTCCCCGGCCCAAGATGTACCCTGTTTTTAAAGGGTCACTCGAGATTACATTGAGGAGAGATTCTTGGGGAACACAGAACCGGCAGAGTCAGGTTGAAAGATGGTGCAGTAGCCGAGGTCAGAATGATGGCATAGTTGCATCTACTTTGGTGTAAGACATGTTGGGGGCTCATACATGCACTAAGAGAAAGGAAAACAGCTCAGAACCAATGAAAGGATTGTTTTTCAACATTGGGCCACAGAAAATTAGGGCTACAATTTGATTAATGGGGTGAATGAGGTCACCAGTCTTTACGACAGCACTAAGCCCAAGATAATTCCAACAGCTGGTGGAGAAGGGATCTAACAGGACAAAGGTGCCTCACCAAGGGACAAAGGGAGGAGGGACGTGGGGGAACTGCAGTGGCCAGAGCACAGCAGGCAAACACACCAATGGACAGTGTGGGAGTGCACTGGGGCTCTGCAGGGACGTGTGAGCAGCGAGCAAAGTGTCAGGTCATTACTGAAGAGGAGAGTCGCACGGTCTTGAGAAGACAAGATCCAGTTAGGAACTGCAGAAATGGAAGGAAAACAACGCTGAACAATGCAGAAATGAGAGTCAGTGGGGGCAGGGCAAGACAACTCAGGGGAGAGAACGAACTTTCAACACAGGGCTCTTGGACAGTGGCACAGGCTTAACGAGCAAAGAGGCTGAACCCTGCACAGCACCTGCAAAAGTCTACCTGAAATGAAGTGCATCAAAGACCTAAACGTGAGAATCAATACTATAGAGGTCATAGAGAGTAAACAGATCTTTGTGACTTGGGTTTTGACAGTGCAGGCTCCATACAGCTCCTGTAGAAAAAAAGACATCAAACAAAATTACAGTCCATCATAACTTAAAGCTTTTAAAAATCAAACACTTTTTAAAATCAGACATTTCTGAGAAGTGTCTTTGTTTTCAATGCCCAGTTCTTAATTGGGTCTTTTATTTGAGGGAGTCTAATTTTTTCTTTAATTCTTTATATATATATTTTTTCCTCCACATCTTTGCCAGTTTGAAGTGACAGGATGTAGAGTGTGGGAAAACACTGAAAAGTCACCTATCTGATAAGGATCTAACATAAAAAATACATAAAATCACCTTATAACACCTATAAAAATAAAAACATCCCAATTTAAAATAAAAAATTAACTTTAGTTGACATTTCTCAGAGGAAATACAAACTAATAATCATGTATAAGAAGTGTTCAATATGATTAATAACTAGAGAAATACAAATCAAATCTTAGCGAAATAACACTGTATGACCACTAGGATGGTTAGATTCAAAACAACATATAATGACAAGAGTTGACAAGGATTGTAGACAGAAAAATGTTTGTACTGAGCTGTTGGGAAAATAAAATGGTACAGCACCTCATAAAAAAATAGTCCAGGGGCTTACCCCTAAAATAGGTGTAAAAAAATCAGATGATGCAGAACTAAGCAAAACAAATAGTATAAATAAAACAAATTATGGTACATATTAAAATACTTTTGAAACAACAGACTAGGTAATTTGGTGGAATTAAACTACTTTTTATCTATCTTCTATTTTGTTGTTTACTTGTATATATATATATACATACATACATATATATATTCTTTTTTCTATTTTGTTCTTCATCTGATAATTCAGTTTGTATGTCTGACTCACTTCACTTCATATTATTTTCTCAAGTTGCTGCCATTCACCTGTTCGTGTCTCGGGTTTATCTTTGTTTATAGCACAGTAGTTACTTCATCGGGTGTAAATACCACATTTTCTGACTTCATTCATCTGTTGATGGATATACACAGTTTCCAAAACCTAGCTATTATCACTGTGCTGTTATGAACCTGCGTATGCACATATCACTGTGGTATGATGGTTTTAACACTTTTGGAAAGATATTTTGGGGGATAACTGGGTCAAATGGAATTTCTATTTTAAGTCTTGAAGGATCTCAACACTGATATCCACACTTGTATCAGTTTACATTCTTATCAGAATGTAGAAGAGTTCTTTCTCCTCCACATCTTCACCAGCATTTGTTATTATTAGATTTCTTGATGACAGCCATTCTTTCTGGGGTAAGATGGTATCTCACTGCAGTTTTTATTTACATTCTTTATGGACAGCAATGTTGAAAATTTTTTCATGTATTTATCAGTCATTTGTATTTCCTCTGACAAACGTCTTCTCATTTTCATTGCTCAGTTCTTTGATTGAGTTTTTTACTTGAGGGAGTCTAATTTTTTCTTTAACTCTTTATAGATTCTATGTTAGTCCTCTGTCTGAGCAACAGCTGGCAAAAATCTTTACCCATTCTGTAGTCTGTCTTTTCATTCTGCTGTTAGTTTGCTGTGCAGAAGCTAGTATCTGACGTGACCCCATTTGCTGAGTCTCAATAATATTTCTTGTGCATATTTCTTCCTTGCCTGTTTGCATGTCTTCAAGAGTCATTCCTATTATATCTCCCAGCAGACTGTTTCTATTCTAACATTTAGATCTTTGGTCCATTTTGATCTCACTTGAGTATATGGTGAGACAGATGGATCTAGACTCAGTGTCCTGGGTGCTCATCCAATTTCCCCAGCACCATGGAATGAAGAGGCGATCTTTCCTCCAGTTATGTTTTGGGCCCTTTGGCC
The DNA here is from genome assembly GCA_004026965.1 of Petromus typicus. Lineage (NCBI taxonomy): Eukaryota > Metazoa > Chordata > Mammalia > Rodentia > Petromuridae > Petromus > Petromus typicus. Next base: position 13,211 of record PVIR01035616.1, on the reverse strand, counting down.
AAAGATCAAAGAGCTATCCGAGCCTGGGGTTGTTTCTGCTTCTTCTGTTCTATCCCACTGATCTGCATGGTCTGATTTTGTACTAGTGCCACATTGTTTTAATCACTGTATCTTTACATTATTTCCTCAAACACGGGGTTTGGATACCACTCGCTTTGCTTTTGTTACCCAGGATTGATTTTGCTATTCTGGATCTCTTCTTGGTCCACATGAACTTAAGTTTTTATATTTTATCTAGATCTATGAGGAATTTCATTGGTATTTTAATTGGAATTGCACTGAATCTGTATATCAGAGCCATTGTGACTCTATTGCCTCTGCCTCTCAGTTACAGGAGATAGCTTACCATTCTCTGATGCCTACTTGATTTCCCTTCTAAAAGTGATGACGTTTTCACTGTAGAGTTTTTTACTTCCTTGGTGAGGTGAATTCCTAATTTTTTTGATGGCATTGTAAATGGGATTGTTTTCCTCCTTTCTTGTTCAGTGAATTTGTTTTTAATGTATAGGAATGCTATTGATTTTTTTGTGTTTATTTTGTATCCTGATATATTGCTGCATTGGACTATCAGTTCTGGGAGTCTTGGGAGAGTTTTTGGAGGCTTTGAAGTAGAAGATCATGTCAGCTGCAAATAATGATACTTTGGCTTCATCACTTCCATACGTGTTCCTTTATTTCTTTCTCTGCTTGGGTGCTCTAGCTGATGTTTTGAGGACTTGTGGAACAGGAGTGGTCATAGCAAATACTGTTGTTTTGTTCCTGATTTTAGAGGGAAACTTTAGGGGTTCACACAAGGAGGGAAAACTTTTAGTTTTCCACCATTTATTATGATGTTGGCAGTAGGTTGGTCATAATGCCTTTTATCAGATTGAAATAATATTATTCTATATTTCTTCAGGGTTTTTTAATCATGAATGGGCCACTGGACTTTTCTCAAAGGCCTTTTCACTTTAATTTAGTTGATCATGTGATTTTTGTCCTTGTTCCTGTTAGTATGATGAATTACATTTGTTGATTTGCTTATGTCGAGCCATCCTTGCATTCTGATGATGAAGCCTCCTCCGTTGTGGTGTAGAGTCTTTTGGATGATTTGTTGCATTGTTTGCCTATGTCTTATGAAGGATTTTTGAAATCTATGTTGATTAGGGAGCTTGACCTATAGTTCTCTTTATTGACTGCATCCTTGTTTGGCTTGGAAATCACAGTAATGGCAGCTTCCAGTAATGACTTTCAGTGTTATGAGAGACCACGAGGAGTACTGGTGTTAGGTCTTCCCTGAAATTCTTGTGAATTTCTCCCTGCATTGTCTTGGCTGTGAATCCATCAGGTCTTGGGATTCCTTTAGTTGGCAGTGTTTTATGACTGCTTTGTTTTTATTACCTGGTTTTGGATTGTTCAAGATTTTAAGTCTTCTTGGTTGAGTTTTGGGAACTCATATGTTTCTGGGAATCTCTCCATCTCTTCTGAATTCAACACGATCACCTGAACAGAGCGTGATGGGCCTAGAGTGGCACAGAGATTTGCCAGGTTTGGTGCTAGCGGGCTAGGGAACCCATGGAATTCTCCAGGACCCTGCCCAGGGTGATGCTGCCAGCAATGAGATGAGTCCACTGGGCATTGTCTTACCAACAGGGAAGCGGCTTCCTCATCTCTACTGGCATGACCTAACGTGTTCCAGCTGTAATGGACACAAGTCTGCAGGATCTAGTCCTTGAAAACCTCATGTTTCTGTGGTCCCCTCCCTGTGTGAACCCCTAACCCAGCCCCTGCCACTGTGGACTCCTCTAAACAGGGCTTTTTTCTGCTCACTGGCTGATTTAGTTCTCTGTGTTCAGTGACCTCCGTGAAATCGCCGCTGTCCGTGGATGTCCAGAGCACCGGGAGGGTTTCTGCCCAAGCTCCCAGTGCCTGAAGGGATCTCAAACCCCAGTGAGTGGCCTGACCTGAGCCTTAGGACACACAGGGCATTTGAGTCTCATCTAGACACAAAGCCCTGGGACTGATAAGCCCCCTGCAAGGCTGACTGAGGTACATTTGCCTCATCTTCAGGCTTCCCTGGAAAAGAATTCCACTGGCCCTGACCCAGGAGAGGAGAGGGGGAGCAGAGTTTCCTGCACAGGCACATCCTGCTCTTCGGGATGCTCTGCCGCGGCAGCCCCCACCCTCCTGTGAAGGACAGCACCGTGAGAAGGGGTGTGTGACCCTCAAAGCTCATGAGCAGCACATTTCCCACCCAGGCCATGGAGAGGCTGCTGCTGGGGAGGCTGGGTCCCGCGAGGTCCCTCAGCCCTGTGTCCTCTGCATGGGTAGTACATCCACAGTACTTGGCTCTCTGGTGAGCCACACCTACGAGGGATCAGCTGACTTACAGCTCATGACCCCCCAACCTCAGGCCTCCGGGCAGCTGGTATCAGGCAGGCGGCACCACACCTGGCATCCGCTATCTCAGCAGCTCTGCGGGAAAGCATGTGCCTGGCATGCACAAGACCCTGAGCTCGGCCCTAGACCAAAGATCAAACAAATAGATGCAAGCAGAAATGATGCATATGGTCAGAGGAAGTTGACCAACTTTATTAACAGCAGAAGTTTTGGAGGTCTGGGCAATGGGCCCTGGTCTCCCTTGCCACTGGGAGTTTTGTCGGTGGGTGGCCAATGGCAGCTGGGTCCTGGATCCTCGTTCCTCAGTCGACTCTCCTTTCTCCTTCCCAAACTAAGTCTCTCTGGCCAACTTACAGACATCTGAGGAGCCGGGAGGAGATATGGGAAGAATTCATGTGGTCACCATATGCCTCAAGATAGAAAAGCAGAGGGTACAGCCAAGAGAAATGGGAGCCACCAGTGCACAGGAAAGGAAGGCAGGAGAAGTCTCTGCTCATTACCAGCACGAGGAGGGTTGATGAGGTCACTGGTTTTCAGGTTCTTGCTGTTCACAAACTCCTGAAACATCCCCAGGGCTTCTGGGTCTTCATCCAGGGTGTGTGCTGCAGGTCAGATGGGGAAGGTGGGCATGGGGCGGCAAGATCCCCATGTCCACGTGGTTCCAGGACGAGCGCGGGGCCTCTCATTCCAGCTGGGTGCTTGCAGCTCCACCAGGCCTACACACCCTGCGAGACAAGCCGAGGGCTCCACAGGAAGTGGGTCTCAGCAGCCCTGGCCTTGCAAGCAGGAGACACGGGTGGAATCGCCGTGTGCGTACTCTGTGGGCCCGGGGATGCCAAAGCCCAGCCCCTCCACAAGGGCCTCGAGGGAGCACAAAGTGGAAGAAAGAGGGATCCACATGTTGCGTCCTTCTTACCGAATCAGCCCCCCCAAGCCCTCTTACTCATGTCCGCATCTCCCAGCCTGGCCCATGGAAACGTTCCCTGGCCATCAGAGCTTACCCCGAGCCGCCTGCATGCCCTCCGCTCCTCTGGAGCTTCTGCTCAGTCTCTCTGGTGCTAAAATCTCTCTCGGAAAACCCATGCTCAGAAGCCACCCCTGTGCTCCTCGTGGGCAACGTGCCCACCGTGTCCATCCCCTGCCCGAGGCCCCCACACACCCTGCCATGAGCCTGTTTGGTGTGGTTTGTCCTCCCCAGAATCAGAGAGGCTCAGAGGAGTGGGGACGTGTGAAACTCCACGTAGAGGAGATGGGAGTGACCCAGGACACCTGGGCTTGGGCAGAGCCGAGGCCCCTGAGGTCCACACTCATGACTGGAAGTGGAGCCGGTGTGCAGCAAGTGGGCTTTCTGATCCACCATCCTGCTCCAGCAGACCTGCACCGATGCTCACAGGGCTACTTAGTCCCAGAGCCCCCAGGGGCAGGAGGCAGGAGCCATCGAACAAGGAGGTCATGGGGGAGGTCAAGGAGATGGACAAGCGATGTGGCTCGAGACTGATGGAGGCAGCCCCGTGGGGCTCCGTGTGAGGAAGGATCCCTGGGCAGAAGCACTGGAGGTCTCTGGCAGAGATTGGAAAGGGTGAGGAGGGCTTCAAGCCTCAGGATGGAGATGAGGCTCCCACAGGGCAGTGGAACGGACGGGATGTGCTGTGCTGTGGGGTGCCTACACATTAAGTGGGGGGTCCAGTGCACAGCAAGTTTGGATCTGAGCTCTCTCTGCCTTCTGAGTGACAAGACCCCACTGTTCCTGTCATGACGTCGGCACCTGTCCCAAGACATCACTGCTCCATGTCTCTGGAGCAAAGGCCCTCAAATCAGGACCTCTGGTTAGAATATGACCTGGCCAAGAGGTCACTGACGAGGGAAGGGCAGAGCCAGAGCCTCATGGGTCACAAGGAGCCACCAGGCTTGCTTCCACGAGTGCTGTAGATTCCAACAGGTTCTACATCCCTCTCCCTCCCAGAGTCCAGGATCTCAACAACAGCTCGCCGGGTGGCAGCTTCATGCACAGATGGTCCTCTTCCTCCACGCCTGTACCCCCGCATCCCCCAATTCAGAGCAGGCCAGAACGCACCCATGATCATCATCATCTGGTAGTACATGTAGTTCATGTAGCCCCTGAAGTAGGCGATGGCGTGCTTCTGCCCTGGCATGAAGTAGATGTAGATAGTGTGCTTCCACCCTGCAGGTGACACAGATCGCATTAACATCATTCTATTTATACAGATTCTCTTGAAAAGAAAGAATTCCCCACTGGACACATACGGGTTATGAAGGTGCCTGGTTCAGATCCTTTTTCCAAGGGCAGCTTGAACTCGATGCATCCAATGGGTTTCCTGGAACACAGGACATAAACACAGTTCCCAATTCAAATACCGTGAGGAATTCAGATTCCTCATGTCCCCACTCTGCTGTGAGCTGGAGCTGTTCACCTCTGTGGCCAACACCATGTACCGGAGACCCTGAGACCTGGGGCACCTGAGCACTATCTTGTCTGTGGTATCAGAGAGGTAAGTCAGGACAACGTTACTACTGGGCCACATCTCCAGCCTATCTGTTGATCTTTCATCTGTCTACCCATCAATCCACCCATCCATTTAACTCATCTTTTGGAAAAAGTGAATCACTAAGTTGCTCAAACTGGCCTCTAACTCGTGGCCCTCCTGCCTCAGTCTCTTGAGCAGCTGGGATTACAAGCTCGTGCCAGTATAACAACTGGACTCTTCGGAAGGACTGGCCAAGCTGCCATGGTACGGCTCACTGTGAGCTCCACACTTCTTCCCCAAGTGATGCCAGTGGGGCAGCCGTGGGGCCGACGGTCAGTCCAAACTCTGGGGCAGGACAGCCTCACCCTGGCTCACGCCTGGCCATTTCCTACCAGGCCAGGTGTCTCTCCCAATGGATTTTGGAGATGGTGGCCCTGAATCTACCCTCGCTGTAGCCTGGGCCTGGGACAGACAAGGCATGTGCTGAGGAATCCTGAAGGGGCCCAGAGCATTGCTGCGGCACAAAGATGAGCACAGCACTGGTACAGGGCACCTCTGGGGCAAGGGGTGCTGTGCCTAAGCCAGGCCAGAGTGTGCACACGCACAAGATATGGGCACCAAGCCATGTGTGCCCGGCTTGGTGGCTCTTAGCTGCCTGGCACATTGCCGAGATTTAGAGAGAGGAGGATTTAGTCCAGACAGGGACAGAACGCGTTCAGAGGAGGGAGGAGCCAGCCCAGGCTGCAGCCGAGAGGAGCCCAAGTTCAGCGTACTCACATGAGGTTCATCCTAAACTCCAGCTTCTTTTGAGCGTTTATGCGCAGCGTGAAGGGAGGCATCGGGTGGTTCTTCGTCTCGTCAGGAATAGGCATATCTCCTGCCCACCGTATCATGTACCAGGTTCCTACAAGCTAGAGGGAAGTCATGCCTGAACAGAGCTGAGGGGTCGGGAGCAGGGTGGGGCAGCCAGGCTGGAGCCAATCGGAAAGCAGAGGCCTCGGCTTAGGGCCTCGCTGCAGGGTGCAGGGCCCTGAGACCCTGGGGGAGGCAGAGGACTCCTGGCCACAGCATGGGCCTCCCCAACAGCAGTCGACTGAGCCAGTGGTCCAGGACGGGCCCCCAGTGACACATTCCCTCCCAGGGCCTCCACTCAGAGCTCTAAAGGGAAGTGGGAACATTTGCCCCATGGGCCAGGTCAACACTTTGTCATTCATGGAATAAGAGAGGAAGAGAGACTGCAGATGAGGGGTAACCAGGCCTGGGTGGAGAGCAAGTCAGGGTGCTGACAGGAGGTCAAGCCACAGTTCCTCGGCTGGGCTGGGAGCAGCCTGCAGGCCTGAGCTGGGCCCCCTTTCCCTGCTGGTACCTGAGTCCTCTAGAAATGGGACTCATCGGTGTGCTCCTGGATCCAGTATCTCTGAACTCAACTGTCGCAGAAACCCTAAATCAGTGACCCTATGCTGCCCAAGTCACAGCTGTGGCGGGGTTCACTGATCTCTAGATCATTCTCTGCCCACCCAGTGCCTCAGGGCTGTTTGTGACACCTGGAGGGTCTTGTGGACGCAGATCCTGGTACAGGGGGCAAGGATGACCTGGACCAGGTGTTGGTGTGGGCAGAGCACAGAGGACACTGCGATGCCAGCTGGTGGGTGGTCATGTTCAGCAGCTGGCCAGCTCCCTGGGAGGAAAGAGCTCCCCTGCATGTCTCTGTGGGGAGGTCCTGGGTCAGGTCGGCTGGCCCAGGAGACAGACCTGCTGCTCGATGGAATGGGCATGCCTGGACCCCACCCTTGACCTGCAGACACGTCTGAGACCAGGTCAGCCAATCGGGAAGCGGGACCAGGCACAGCTGTTCATCAGCACTGGGCCCTGTGTTTCTATCAGTTTCTCCAGGGGCTCAGCTTGTGTCACAAAACCTACCTGGGTTTCAGATTTTAAAACTCTAGGAAAATTCTGGGGTTCATGAAGACACTCACACGTGAGCTTTTCACTAGGAAACACAAATGGTGGAACGAATCCACTGTCTGGGCCCCACAGAGGCAGAGGAAAGAAGCAGAGGCTGGGGCCACAGAGACAGCAGCCCCCAGCCCAGGGGCAGACTGGATGCTCAGCCTCGGCCCCTCTCGGAAGTCGGGAAGATGGAGCTGTCTCCTTAGTGGCTGCTTGATCCCCTCCTCAGTCTAGCAGAGCCAAGGGCGTGACAAGTCACCTGCCAACATCTGCTGGGGCTCTGACCTGGTCGAGACCCCGACTCTGGAGCCCAGTCCCACCCAGCTGCCCCAGGGGTGTCACCTCCTCGGGGCGGGCAGGAGTCAGCTCAGGCACTGCAGCTCGCACTGCAGAGAACAGGCTCAGCCCCGCGGCCAGCAGGAGCAGCTGCATGGTCCCAGCTCAGCTCTGAGCTCCCAGCAGGCCTCCTGCTGCCCTTTTATGGCACCCTGCTGGCCCTGGCAGTGCTGCCCTCCCTCCCCTTCAGGGCGGCTGCCTTGTTTTGTTTGGACCTTGTGAATGGACACAGGTAATCTATGCCATCAGCCATTGTGACCCTCCTTGGACACGCTCCAAGAAAGCCTCGTCCCAGGGAGATGGCATCAGAGTGGGAGTGGGGAGTGTCACCTCTGGGATCTGCAGCCAGGAAGACCACAAGGGCTCCCCGTGCCCTGTCCCAGCCTCAGGAGTCTGGCTCAGCCCTGGCCCTGACATGTTCTCTGGCATCTCAGGTCCCGGCCAAAGCCCCTGAACCTACCAAAATGGAAGTTGTCATCTCTCCACATTTATCACAGACCTTTGAATTTGAAGACCGTCCACCAGCCCTCCTCCTCCTTCGTCTTCCTGTCCACTGAGCAGACTGCCGCCCGGCAGGAGCTGGGACTGCTGCTCACCTCCAGCACGTGTCTGCCCTCCAAGCCCAGGCGGCCAGGCCTCGGCTGTGCCTCAGGATGCTGGCTCTCGAGGGATCTCACCTTTCCTAGCCTCACTCTGCTATGTAGAGTCTGTCTCCATCACCAGGGGCAGAGGCTTCATGGGGAATGGTGCCAGGAAGATGACACACCAACAGGGACACACTCACTTCTTAGTTTTTCTCTTAATTAAAAAAAATTGTTACAGGGAAAAATTACACTGCCACTAATCTCTTCAAAACACTTCCTCTGGCTTCCAAGACATTTCTCCCATCGTTCCTGCCAGTTTTTGGGGCAGTTATGAAAGCTCCCTTTCACTGGTGTCTTTAGTTGCGCTGTCTTGGAGTCTGCTCAAAGCATTTCTTTCTGCAGTTGTTTTTACTTTGAGGAGCCAGAAGGCGCAGGGTGCCCCGTGTGGTGAAGAGGGTAGATGAGGACGCTCCGAGGCACACCAGCTGTGTTATGGACGGCACTTCCGAGCAGCAGTCGCTGTATCCTTGTTAGGATGTGTTTGTGACGGGCACCACTTACATTCCCTTGGGGACTGGAGCACCTTCACGTCCATCTCATCGCGCTGTTCCCAGAACACCTGGGCTGCACCTCACTGTGCTGAGGAATGAAACCGCAGGTGAAAGAGGTACAGCGCAAGCAGTTTTATTTTACTGATAAAAAAGTCAAGGAAGGGCCGGGGATTTAGCTCAGGGGTTCCGGCGCCTGTCTTGCAAGCGCAAGGACCCGGGTTTGATCCCCACATAACAGTACTGGGCGTGGAGACTCACCACAGCAGCAACCAGTACCACATCCCACAGTGCCGGGCGTGGTGGCTCACGCCTGTCATCCCAGCACTCGGGAGGCAGAGGCAGGAGGATTGCTGTGATGTGAGTTGGAGGCTGAGCTCAGGGCCAGCCTGAACCACAAAGCGAGACCCTGTCTCAAAAAAACCTAAAATTAAAGCCAAGGAAATAAAGCTGCCACTAGCCAGAAGGAGTATTGGGGTAGGAGGCCCACAGGACTGCCTAGGGGCTTCTGTGGAGTTGAGAAGGGAGCGCGGACCAGGGTGTCCCAGGCTGTGGGTGCTCGTGCAGCGCCACGCAGGGCCCCGCCGTGCTCTGGGCGGTCCCTGACTGCCGAGGACACTGGGAGGCGTTTATGTGAGGTCCCCGGAGGCGCGTGGCTCGCAGCCTCCCCGCTGCGCTCCTCACCTCCACTTTGGGGCCGCCATCCTGACTCCTGACGTGCTCCTAACCCCGGCCTCACTCATTCCTCTTACACTTTGAACTCCTTCCCCTTGTCCCACCTCCCCCAGCCCCAGATTCCGTTCCCTTCTCCACAAAGTCTGCCTCCATGTTTCCGTCACCTAACTTTCACTTTGCTCTTTATTTGTACGTCTGGGTTTCTAACATCAGCGAAACCATGTGATATTTAACTTCCCCTGTCTCATTTACTGCACTCAGCATTATAGTCTTGGTGCACATCCATTTTCCTACAAACGACTCAAATTCGCCCTTCTTTCTGGCTGAGCAGTAACCATTGTGTATTTTTGCTTGTGTAAATCATAACAGAGACTTTTCTCAAAAACCTCAGCCACTCTGTGCTTCCTTTTCATTTCTGCTCATTAACATCCCCGAATTTAATCCAACAGGCTCAGGATAGGAGAAGAAAACTAAGGTAGACAGGTAGTGTGGGATCTCCACTCTACCTTCATGATATAAAACCAAGCACTGATGAGCAGAAGAGAATTGAAAGCAAAAATGAAAATAGAGCTTTTGCAAATGAGAAGGAGACCTGGAGATAGAAAGAGCGGGGGATGGGAGGGTTAAGGGACAAGAAGCGAATTGAGATGCGTTGAGGACACACACCACCACGGTAATGAATGGAATCATTATTCACTGCCAGGGTGTACTAAGGAAAAATAGTAAAATCAACTTGCAATACTATGTCCTTTCTCTGGGACCAGGAAACGCTGAACGGACATCCCATCCCATCCTTCTGCCTCTACCAGAGGCCCAAGTGTCCCCACTGCCCTTGCAGAAATCAGCCTGCTCCCCAACAGTGCTGAGACTACGAGGCCTCACATACGTCTCCTTGCAATCAGTCAGAAAGGTGCTAAAGGGGAATAAACAAAGGTGTGGTTTTCTCAAAACCCAAAACTCCTTACACATTTTAGCAGCCCTGTATATCTGGGAAACTGCAGCCTAGGCAGTCTCCACACACACTGCGCTTTGAGACAAAGCGGATGTCTGCTGGTGGCTCTTGGGAAATTGTAACTGCAGGCACGTAGTGGCCTAAGAGGAGAGATGGGCTTACGTCGAGTGGCTGGAGTGTTACAAGAAAAGACGGAGGAAATGCGAGTGGGTCCACAACTTGGCCCTGGGGGTGCATCCGGGTAGGACCTTAGGAGAGCCCTGGGCAGAAGTCGTTGTGAAGTGAGTGACACGAGGGTCTAGGGGAGCCATGGTGGGCATGCAGTGGGCACAGGGCAATAGCACAGTTGTCCCTGGCTCTGCCTCCCTCCAGCGGGAGACCACACACTGTGTGGCCAGGCAGGACTTGCACTGTTTATTAGCGTGGCCATTGCCCTGTCTCTGAGAGGGAAGCACCCAGTCCTGCAGGTGTGACTCCTCCATATTCACCCCAACCCATGCAGTTAGCCCTCCAGGAAGGGAGGGGGCAGGGCAGAGCTCACTGGCTCTCTCTGCAATGGCACCACAGATGGTGAGGAACTGGAGGGCCCTTTGACAGGAAGGGAGATGAAGGTAGGGAAAAAAAATCTCTTGAATTCTGATTTACTTGTGAAGAAATAAGAGGGCTTTCTTGAGAGAGGGAGAGGGGGAGAAAGGGGATCAAAGCCCAAGGCCATTCAGAGAGCCATGGGTCTGAAGTTTTCAGGACCTCCCCTAGAGGGCGCGCTTGCACGCATCACCCTCCAGGCACTTCCCTGATTTTCCCTCTCACACTGGGAGATGTGAGGCTTGCTCAGGACACAGGACAGGCCATCCTCATTGTGTCCCCTGGAGAGGAAGTTAATTTCTGCCCAGCCCAGAGATGAGAGTCCTACTGACTGATGCGCATTCCACGGTGTCCTCTGCACACCTCCCTGTAGCTCAGTTTGGAGAGATGTCCTTTCCATCAGTGCTTTCATACGTAAGCTTTTATTTTCTAGAGATTTAGGTGCCTCAGATGGGCAAAAAGAGAAACCAGAACTGCAGAGTTCTGCAAAGAAAGTCCCCCAGTCAGAGGTCAAAGATGTACGTGCCAATAAGAGTATTTGTCTGAACTTACCAAAGTAGGTGCCTCAGTTTACCACCAAGCTGGCTCTCCAAAGGATGTCATCAGACAGGATCCAAGGGGACCTAAAAGAGGACCTGGAGACCCGCACTTGCCCAGGCAGGTTCTTGACTATCAGCACAGAGAAGCCTCTCAGGAGGTTCCCCTGAAAGGTGCAGGCACAATGGGCACAGTCAGATGTGGGAGGAATGAGAAGGCATTTCAGCTCGAGGAGCTGAGTGGGTGCCACTCCTGTATTATCATCTCTTATCAGTGGGACAAATTAAAGTGAAAGCGTTTTATTTGGCTCGCATCTCCGTGGCTGGCTGCCCCAAGGCGGGATGGCTGGTGGAAGGGCCTGGTGGGAACAGCTGCTCACACCATGGCAGCCAGAAGAGGAGGGCAGGAAGAGCCAAAGACAAAGACACCCCTCTCCAGGTCGTGCCTGGGGGACCCCCTTCCTTTACCCAGCCTCACCTCCCAACTGCACATTCAGTGGTGAGGCCATTAGTGGATTAGCCCACTGGGCGTAGGGCACCCTGGGACCCATTCAGTGCCCAAGTCCCAGCTCTGAACACAGGAGACTTAGGGGTGCATTTTACATCTAAGTCACCACTGCTCTGATGAGGAGGATCCGACTGCCCATTGACTAATGCACGAGGCCATGTTTTATGGAGAGGCGAAAGAGGGCTCGACCCCGTGAGATCATTGCCTTGGCTCTGATTTTGCAAGATGGCTCCAGGACAAGTCCTTCGTGCTCACCCCCTGACTCCACGAGAGCATCCGGTTTTCCTCAACACTGCTTCCCGTGGGCAGGGGCTGGGCGAGAGTCATGGTAGAACCACTGCTGGGAGCTGATGGCCCAGGACGGGGCCACCACTCGACAGCAGGCACGTCTTCCTGGGTGATCGATGGCAGGAGAAGAGAGGACACAAGGAGGAAGAAGAGCTCCGAGGTGAGATGCACCCAGCCATGGGCAGCGGGTAGGTCTCAAGAAGGCCTGCAGGTTATTTGTGTTTGGGGATTTTTCTGGGTTTAGTTTTTAGTTCTTTGTAGATTCTAGATACTGGTTCCTTATCAGAAGAAGAGCCAGCAAATTTTTCCCATTCTGTAGGTTTTCTCTTCACACTGCTGATTGTTCCCTTTGCTACGCAGAAGCTCTTTCACTTGCTGTAGCCCCATGTGTAGGCTCTTGGTATTATGTGCTGTTGGAATTCTGTTCAGGAAGTCCCTGCCTGTGTTTATGGCTTCCATTGTTCCCCTTCTGGAATGATCCAACACTTTGATGTTGACCCAGCTGTACCTCTCTGCGTATAGTATTGCCAAGGGAATTAAAGTTCTGAATAAATGCACTTTCACGCTACATTCACGGTTAGAGGACTCAGCATTAATGGAGACTCCCTAGTTTCGAGGTGGTGGGAGGAAGTGGGTTGGCTCTGAAGAGCACAAGGATCTACACTGACATCTTGCACCGTGGTCACATCAGAGTTGTTATGATGTTGTCCTGTGATTTTGAAAGGTACTGTTGTGCCAGAGCAAAGAATATATATGATCTCTCTATTATTTCTTACAAATGCACAGTGATCTACAGTGACTATTTTTTAATTTTTTTTAGGTTTTTTGAGACAGGGTCTCGCTTTGTAGTTCAGGCTGGCCTTGAGCTCAGCCTCATACTCACATCACAGCAATCCTCCTGCCTCTGCCTCCCGAGTGCTGGGATTACAGGTGGGAGCCACCACGCCCCGCACTGTGTTATGTGGTACTGATTGCTGCTGGGTGTGAGTCTCCATGCCCAGAATTGTATGTGGCTACTGGGGATCGAACCCAGGTCCTTGCACTTGCAAGACAGGCACCGGAACTAGTGAGCTAAATCCCTGGCCCTACAGAGACTTTAAAATACAAGTTTTCACTTAAAATTGCAATGAGCTTAAATATATATTTAAAAATACATATGGCCCATGACTCAGCAGCACCACTCAGAAAAGTCATTCCAACAGGAAGGTCTCGCATGCACAAGTGATATGTCCAATGATATCTTTACTTTCCTCACAAATCTAGGAATACTTCCTGTAGTCACCAAAATACTAATTGTTCACTAAAAGTTTCTGTTTCTGTGAAGTAATACAATGTGTGGGGATTTGAAGAAATGAAGCCAAGTCACTCGTGTGTTCCAAGGTTT